>OZ023144.1:22124953-22174878 GCA_963675895.2 Styela plicata | reverse complement strand
GAAAATATTTATGATAATTGTACCTCCTATACGGTGTGACGATACTGAACTTCCTGAGACCCATACTTTGAATATATATTACTGTATATTATATATTATTGTATAATTCGAAACAATGGTATAACTAATCCCCTTTTACGATATCTAGCAAATAACTGCTATCCACTGTAAATCATTTTAACCAGCAAAAACAATCATGGGAAAAATCATTCTTGGATATTGGAACATCAGAGGTCTAGCTGAAGCCGCTAGATTAATGCTGGATACGGCGGCTTGGAATATGAAGACAAGAGGTTTGTTATCAATATTAATCAGTGATGTTGATCAAGAGAATATAATTTATGGAACTAGGGCGTCTCATGAAGTTATGTACCATCTAAACCATCCCAATGGGGGAGGCATTTACATAATATTTCAGCAGTGATCTCTCTGGTTAAGATGAGAATATTCTGCCAGTTTTTACTTTGATGATATTTGGGAATATGGTTCTAAACTTTGCTAAACCCGAATTTGGTTTGGATAATTAAAATAAGCTAAATTTTTTTGTCCCTTCTGCATGTAATCGCATATGTGCAATTTTGTCGTTTTGCGCTAAAATGATGTATTCGCTCAACACAAAGGTAAAAAATTTTCTATGTATAATATATATTTATAATTAAAAAATATATATTTTTGAATAAAATTAATTTAAAATCTGAAATCAAGAGATACAACCGAATTTTTCATTTAATTTTCTATTTTTAGATACCAGTGCGACATGGAACCTCCATACGATCGTAGTGAATGGATGAACGTTAAGTACACTTTTGGGATGGCTTTCCCAAATTTGCCGTACTTGATTGATGGTGATACTAAAATATCAGAGAGTTGGGCAATTTATCGATACATCGCTAGGAAAATCGGAATGAAGCTGGAGTCTGATAAAGCACAAACAGAAGCAGATATGCTTGAAGGTAAGATAAAGAGAAAAGGCAATTACCATAATATTCTGTTGCTTTTCTCCTGAATTAGTGAATTTAATTTGAACTCTGGCGTTGTGGAAAAATGTCAGCTACTCTGCTTTTAAGACAGCCAATGAAAAATTAGGATCTATCAGAAGAAAATTTAGCGACTGAGCAATAGTTTACGATATATTTTTTGCTGGAAGAGTAAAATGCTTTTTTCCGACTGTCTGGTAGTAATCAAACTGCTCAAAAAGCTTCAAAATAATCAATACTGCTTTCTCCAGTCGATATATTTTTTAAATCGAATCCTTATGAATCGAGCATGCGCCACAGATGGACTGCGTCACATCAACGTGATAAATCAGTAACTCATGCTCAACAAAAGATTCGTTGACAGTATTTTTTTCGATCGGGATGTGTAGCTTAAAGCACCCCTTCTGATGCTTTACCAGATTAAGCTTATGTGGAAGGTCTGCTGGAAGCACGGTGCTCCACGTAGCTGCTGCACTGCTTGCGTCTTCCTCCAACAACCGGTTCTATGCACAGGCAAAAATGAGAAATATGTTTAGTCAAAACCGTCAGCCCCTATTCTGAACAGGCGTCTGCACAAAAGGTCATGGTTTGCCATATGGTTAATCCCTATTCTCGGCTTTTCTCTTTTACGAATATAGATGAAATCATATTCTAATCCTTCAAATTGAACCTTTTCAGGTGTAGTCAACACTCTGAGACGAGATTTTTCAGGTGTATGTTATAATCCTGGGTTTGCTGATAAGCGGGAATCTATGAAGGAGTCGCAGCTGATAAAACTCAAACAATTTGAGGATTTTTTGGGAGATAAAAAATTTCTTACTGGTAAGTAGGTAGTTTCAACATTTCAGATAAGTAAAGTTGTTGGCATTTGACATTTGATTTCAAAATCTAATCAAGTAATTTTTCCGTATGGAAGTCATATAATAAATAAACACACTTTGTTGATTTCAAATTGTTGCAGAAATCTAATCGATGATTTATGATTCGAATATTCCGAAATGGGGTCAGCACTAGTCATAACTTTACTTCAAAACGGGTGGAATATTGTCAAATATTAACGATTTAATTTATATGAAATGTTCAAACGTTAATTTTTTTTCATAGTGAACTTCTGTATTTATGCTATTTTAGGCTTGCAGGATTATGGTTTTCTAGAGTATCACATAGCCTCTCGTAAATCTCTCATGAAGCTATGATGGAATTCTGAAATATTCATTTCAAGGATGAGAGATTGATTCTTTGAGGTTCCTTTTGATTATTTCCTGTGTAATCTGGCATTGATTCCATATAATCTGCTTTATTACCCACCTTATTCTGCAAGTCTAACGTTTGAGCAAAACCATGGATAAACGCCTTGTTCTTAATCATTTCCAAAAAATTTCGAACCTGTGTTTTCTGCATGGACAATTAAAGGTAAATAGGTCTTTGAGATGTCTGAAAAAGGATGGCAAAATCGAATATTTCGCTATTTTGAATACATCTTGGAAAATGTGATTTCTAATATGAAAAACCGAATACAATCTAATGCCAGATTTGCGAATAAAAAAGAGCATTACGACTATTTTAAGATGAAATACCAATTACAAAATCTAAAAAACTATTGATAAAGTCCACAATTTCCCTTGTTTTAAGCTAGTGTATCAATTTGAAGAGCAAGAATGTTTCTAGTTTATATTGCATGTATTTATGTGTTAAAACAATATATCTTTGTAAGCAACTATTCTAAAATATATCTAAAATCAAGGATTTTACTATAATTAAAATATTCATTTTCGAATGTATTCGAATATTCTATTCGTTTCGTACATCCCTGGACTGAACTCTACAGCTAAACATATTTATTTCATCTCCAGGTGACGAGATATCTCACGTCGACTTCGCGTTCTATGAAACTCTGGCACACCACCAGCTTCTGTTCCGGATATTTTCGAAAAATTCCCCAAATTCAATCATACGTGACAAGATTCGAGTGTCTGGAGAAAATTTCTGCTTACCTGAAATCCGACAGGTTCAAGAAATTCCCAATCAACAACCCAATGGCTAAATGGGGAGGAAAATATGAGCTCGACTAAGCAATGAAGGGTTGCGAGTATTCCTTAAATATATTTTAACCACTAGCATAGTTAGGTTGCCCATAGTGCCATGCCCCCTCTTTGCAGACTCGAAAAAAATCCCGTGATGACTTTTAAAAAGTAGGAAATCTCAAAGTAGATGCAAAGTTCAGTTCATTAGAAGCCAACGAGCAAATTTGATGAACTTATTAGCCCATTTTTAAACATTCAAATACACTCATTTGCTCAAAAATTCGCTGTTTTCATGAGTATTTGGATGCTCATGTGACGTCTTTGCACGAGTACAGATAAGAGTACCGGTGATTCTCTCTTGGTACTCTCTTACTCCCCCCAGAAAATGTGTTTTGTTAAGTATGGGTCACTGATAACAATGATCGATATGTTTTTTATCAATTCTAAACTGATGCTTTTTATAGAAAATTTTGATTTTTGCCAAATTTTTCAGTGTAATATCTGACATAATTCTATATTGTGTATTGAATTTCAAATATTGTCAGCATTGTAATTGCCGAAAGCTCGTCTGCAAGGTGACCGAAATTCCTTGTTTTTTGGGTGACTGAATATTCATAAGATCATCTGTGGCTCATGCTTGACATAATAAAATTCCTGGCAGGGAAATATGTGTTACTCTAACTTTCATATAATCATTCATGTGTGACTGTCACACTTAGAAAGATCACATTATATTTTTTAGCTGCTATTATGCTACTAATTCATTGTTGTTTCGTAATTATTTTTTTCAATTCTGTAATTTCTTTTAAAAAGAATTCCATTTCATTGAAGTTCAAAACAATAAATGCTCAAAATTTCTTTATATTTATAAATTTTACTCCCATGACTGTTTTAAAAGTTCTGTTGATGTTACTCTTCGGTTTATGTCATTTTTAAATGTTTCAGATGTCTGGAAAATTAAAAGGGCTGTTAGAAATATTTTAAACCATGAGAACAACTCTAAATTGGTTTCCAAGATTCTTTATGGAGGGAGAACTTTCTAACTCTCATATTTGTGTTTCGTTAATTTAAAAAAAATTCAAGTTGTAATTATGACCGAATGGTTGGTCGTGCTTATTCATTTTCTGCCATGTTTCAAAATTAACAGAATATAAAATGTACAAATTTCAGAAGGTAATTCCAAATTTTGCTTCAATAGACAATTTATTGAAAAATTGTACTCATTATTAATTTAGAAAAATAATTTAATGAAAAAAGTTATTGATGGATTAAATCTTGATTATTTTATTAATTTTTAATTTGCCTTATTTTTGATGATTTCCGAGTGCTATTGAACAAATTGTGTGTTATTAGTTGCAATTAACGTGCTGAGCAAATTTGCTAGAAATTCTTGCGTGCTTGTTGGTTAGGATGGGAATTCATTTTCAATCCTATGACGAACAACGACCCCCTGCCAGACAACATTTTCGAATCGGGTTAAGGTCTTGTTTTTGTCCCATCATGGAAGCCATAAGCAGTGCTTACGTGAACCATGATGTACCAAGCAGATCTCTCGTCTGGATCAGCTACTACCCTCACATGGGATTCAAACCAATGTCTGGGTGAACAGTGATGAGGAGCTCGAAGCGTATCACCAACGTAATTATCTGTATCAGGGTCTACCATCAATTTAATTCTGAACTAGGGTCAAAACTACAGTACCTCACCTTAACACGATTGCCTCACTGTTCCACAATTGAATTCGTGTTAGTCTAATTTCTTGTTGCACAAATTGCATCAACTACGAAATAAAATTCATATTTATTGATATTAGGGTCTCCAACTCGATGTATGAATTAAAAATATGTCTGATGAAAGATTTGAGATATTGTTCTCTTAAATCTTGAAGCAAATACACATGTCGTATACTGCGCATTCCTGTTACTTCTATTTAACACTTAATGCTGGTTTATCCGTTTCGTTTAGGCGGTGCGAGAGAAAGATCCCGTCTCAAATAATGATGAGTATAGCTGACTGTCGTAGTTCCACTGTGGTGAGAGTTAATCATCATTTGTTTGCATATTGCGGGACAACTTCACTCAGGAGGGTTGGCTAGCTCTCCAGACAAACAGACTTACAGAATTCATTTTTTTCTTTATGTTTGATATAACAATATATATATAAAAAGATAATACATAAGTAAATTCTTTGAATCCGAACCATGCTTTATGAACTTGTATCGCTGTTTCTCAGTTTTTGAAAAAATGGTCATGTTACTGTGTAATAAGATTATCTGAGTTTTTGTCTGAATTTCTAGCTATCTCAATATAACATCATTCTTAAGCAACCTAAACTAAAAATTGACAAAATAGATTCTAGGATATTGGAAACAGTCAAGAGTCGACTTCAAGCCACTAGATTGTATGCTTGAATATGGAGCGTGTATGGAATACTGTAAGACAAGAGGTTCGTTAATACAAATCAAACTATTTGATATTGATGCAGGTGTATAATAGATAACAGAATTTTTGATTTGTAGAGTTTGTCCCAAGATACGGGTGAATTGGCGATCATCAATAAATATTGCTGCACGTTTTGTTTATTACAATTAAATCTGTATAGGTTCAGATTCATTCCGTGATGTTTCTTGTTCTTGCCTGTTAGCTCTGTATTTTTGCGTTTACTTCGTGATAAAGTTCTCAAAATAATAGTGATGTGAATGATTGAGCATATTCAATCGATAACCGTGGAATATCAGCACATATTAGGGAGGAGCTGTTCGCTGAGGGAACAATAATCAAATCTTCACACCTTTAATGCAAAGTTTTACTAACATGAAGTTCAGTGTAGAAATAATTTATTACGAAACATTAGAATTAGGCAGCGCAATGTTGAGTTGCATATAATGAATTAATCGAAACTATTATTCAATTGTGATTTGAAATCAACAGAACCAAAAATTTCAATTTAATATCTGATCAAATAGTTATATTGAAATTGTATTTTTTATTTGATATAGCATTGGTACCTGTTTACATTTATTTTAAAGATCAAAGTATTCAACCTTTGCAATCGATTTTAGATCCCGAATCTAATAATTTTTAAACTCTAATTTTATTAGATACCAGTGCGACATGGAACCACCATCACGGATCGCTATGGCTAGGATGAAATTGTCAAGTACACTTTGGGACTGGGCATTCCCTAATTATACCATACTTGAACGATGGTGATACTAAAATAATCAGAAAGTTGGGCAATATAATAAATACAGTCGCTAGAAAAATTATTGAATTGAAGCGCGAGTATTGCCAAGACTGATAAAGCACAAACTGAAGCAATTATCCCTGTAAGTTATGATCATATTGATTTCAGAATTTCAGTTCTAATCCATCGGGAGCGAAAAACAGCTAGATAATATGTCGAACTAACGTACCTATCGTTGCGGACACCAGTTCGAATACAAGAGTAAAGGATTTGGCCTTGACATTTTTTCCTGTGCATGTACCTGGTATGTTAGGGGGAAAGCCCCGTGAGCGACGCTTTCAATAAGCCCCACCGTTGCATTGTTGAGGAGTCCAGCCAGAACCTCATCCAGTATAAATTCCAACCTCCGTCGCGGATTCGAGAACACTACAACAGAGAGGTTCTGAGATGAGTAGTTTTGAAGCGGTATTCCCTTAACCGGGAACATTGAGAGAACATGCAGAATGCCAGCTACTCTTCGCTACACCAAATACACCCGTAAGAAAATAGCCAACCCATCAGGAGAAAATTTCACTAAAAAAATACTTCATCACTAACCACAAAAAGCTACCTTTCACGTCTTCTCTGCCTAGTAGTGATCTACAGGGGAAAAGCTTTGAATTGCGGTTCCAATTAGAGCTAAAAAAAAAGTCTTAGTTTTTAGAGCAGAATTCAACATGCGCTAAGAATACAAAGATTTTCAAAATCACCAATTACTATAACTTTCGATTCAGATCTTCAGGTATTTCGACCATTATTTACTCTTCTAAACTATTTGAGTCCAAATTTCATAGACTATAACCTGTACATGGGTTTGTTCGATGGTATGTGGAATGCGGAACGAGTGGTGGACATGCTTTGCAACCGCAAATTCTCTATTTTTTTAGTTTTAAATGCAATTTTACAATGGTGTGAATTCAGCACTCTAATACAAAATTTTCACAGAGGTAAGTAATAATCCTGGGTTTGCTTATAAGTCGACCAAACGTCAATGAAGGAATCTCATTAAATCAAACTCAAAACAAATGAGGGACTTTTTGGGCGATAAAAAGTTTCTTTACTGGTCAAGTAGATCAGTCCTTACATTTTGTTGTGTTGTCAACCGATAGTAGTTCACGACATTTTCCTATGACAATAAAGGCTGCATAACCATCAACAACAGCTATTTCAACTCAATTATTGAAATTTTTCTGAATCTTTCCTACAGTTCGTTATGCAACGAACTTGCCTATTTTAGTTTTCTAGCGAGAGATATAAGTAATTTATTTCACGACTAGCAATACGAGCATTTTTTATTCCTGATGCAAACCGCGACCCACCCAATATTCTTCAGCGCCCTGAGTAGCAGTAGAAGAGCTACCTTCTGTTAGAGTGCAGATGTAAGTAACTGCTCTGGGTTTTATTCGTAGAAGTTGTCATCAATGGAAGGTTATATTAAATATAATATCAAGGAACCTTTATACCTCAAATAGTACTATAATTGACCTCATTTTCTAGCTAGTTCAGTGAAGCTGATTAAAATATATTATGTGTGAGAAGAAAATTTGTTGGGACACAAAAAAGACCTGCGGCAGGAATTGTTTTCCTTCAGCGTGTTCTGAAACGTTTGTTCATTAATCTTAGGTGACTTTGTCCACTAACACTTAAATTTTTATGGTACGGTTTGGTTGTTAACAGGCACTCATAACAGTCATTTTTATTTCTCTATCAAAAGGAAATATCATGAAAATATTTTAGCCCATTTGTATTATTCTTTACTGAGGTGATCCAGTTTCCCAGACTCTCTAATTAATCTCAACGTACCTAGGCTTTGGTTTGTCAATTTGTCCCCGAGCATTAAAAATAATGAGTAAACAAATAGATAAATATCATCTATCCGTATTCGGTAAGTGGTGACTGCACAAGAGATCTTGGTTCTCCTAAAAGGATATCAGCTTTCCCTTTTTCACTCACGTATGTAAGTATTATATAAATACAGATGGATGGTATGTGAATTGGGCGATAACTGCTTGAAGCATATATGCATAGTTAGCACAATCGTTAAATCAATTGGAAAATCTTTATGAGCATACGCAACTTTGATTCGCTTGAAGTAGTTCTGAATTCCAGTGATGGATGATGATTAATAAGCAAGGAGGTCTGTCTGGAACAAGAACGTGGTTAACTTAAAATAACTGGCCTTATGGTTCGTCTCCTAGAGACCAGGTCCATGCATCATAGCACACAAAATAAGGAGAAATATGTTTAAATCAAAAACTTTCACTTTGGTATGGAATGTCTTTGTCTCGCATAAGAAGGTCATGGGTTTGCCATATGATTCGAGCCGTATTCATCAGCTTTTCCTCTCTCCGTAATATACAAAGGAAATCCCTACTCCTGTTTTATCTAGGTTTAGAACAATTCCCCAAAGCCATGCTTTGCTTATTTATCTTATACAGGAGAGCATATGATATCTACGTCGACTCCTTTCGAGTTCCTACAGAAACTACTTTGCACATAAAACACCACATCTGTCTTTCCCCAAGGAATAACTTCACAACATTTAACCAACGCATCGCTACCAACATGACGTGGCAAAGATTCGAGAGCCTTGGAGAAAAATATCTGCCTACCTGAAATCTTGACCACATTCAAAAAAATTTCCAGACCAATAACCCAATGGCTAAATTGGAGTAAAAATAAGAGCTGGACTAATTAATAATACTTTGAATTTGAAGAAAATTTATCCAAGACACTATTTATAGTTGGACCGATACACACGTGGTCCTATACCGATAAGTAACACATCATTTGCCACCGTAACCAATATTAAAAATAAAAATTCTTCATATTTAAGAATAGCGGCAGTAATGAACTTATAAATCCAATTAATTTTGCGATAATGTGTAAGTGATATTTAAATTCAGTCAGACTATATTCACATTTTTAGTTCATTCAATTTAAATACATGCTTTGTTCTCAATGGTCTTTTCAGGTAAAACAATCTTGACATACTCCTATCAATATAAGTAATCACCGAATACTTAGCTTCTCCTTCGCTTTGTCTCTCTTTTTTCGACTTGATCCATGGAGATAATTTACACACCTACCTTTGGCAAATTTAAAAAACATGACACACAAGTCACATTCCACCAGAGAAAAATTGACTAAAAGTTCACAAAAATATACACACGAATGTTTCCAAAATGCAGTTTCTTCCTTAAATATCTTTTAGAAAGGTTAGTGGCCATCATGACGGATATATGACACTCGTTGTATGACGAGCGTTTGCTAAGGGAGGCCAAATCAAATATAGATATCATTTGGGAATCAACTGATCTTCGCAAAACAGAATGTTTTGGATCATAGTATTAAAATGAACAGCTAAAAAAAAATACGAATTTCTTTGTAAAAGACACATATAGAAGTATTTTTTTTCTCGCGAAAATTCATGAATTGGTTACTACTTTTGAATCGACTTGTAAATAGAATTATGAATTTGCGCCTTATCTGATCTAAATTTTGGACGAACCCAAACCCTTGCACGATGAAGCGTTGGCATCAAGTTTGTTAGCTGCCATTTATTGGTTTCATAATTAATTCACCTCCGCAAGTAATTCTGTACATTATGAAAAAAAAACAACATCATACTTCATGAGAAAGTTCAAAGCTGATAAATGTTGTATAAATCTTCTCTTTGTTAAATTAGTCTCCCCAATTACTATTTATATGAGTTCTCTTAACTGTTACACTTCAGTATTAATGCAATATTTTTTATAGAGTCCCCGTTTTCAAATATTCCAGAACGATAACGAGTGGTATTTGATTGTGAATATTTCCGTATAATAGACCAATCAAAATTGGAATACATTTAGGTCCATTCATCAGTTCAGTCGACGTGGCTGTCAATAATTCTTTTCCCCCTAGTATACCCGAGCGTTCTTGGAGTGGATCACCCTCCAGTACCAAGGCCTGTTTTAGAGCTGCCACTTTCATAAGACAGGTATAGAATTGTTGGGAAGATATGATCTTTTACTTGATTATGGCTTAGCCCTACCTCGAAGTTATTACACCCTGGGGTTAGAGCACGATCGGCTCGAATCAACGAGCAGTGACTAGTACATGCGTCTGGAACACGATAATGATCTTTCCGATTTCGGTTCTTAGCATCCTACCAGTATATTACAGCACCAGGGTTGAGTTTGTTGGCACTAGATCAACGAGCCGAGACTCGTAACACCGTGATCTTCAACCTGTGATACTGAATAATGATGACCACACGAGACTATCGAGCACACCATGGCAATCAAATTCATGTTGCTTTTGTGGAAACAAGTATTAACATTGAATTATGTCGATTAATTGATCTTCAGTCATGCGTTTTAATTACTTCTGTTCGTTTTTTTACAATCACCAGAAGAAACCTGCTCATCTTTTCAGAATTAAAATTGTTTAATTTCAATGCAAATTACCAAATATGCTTTATTTTCCCGCTAATACTATTATATATGTACAACTTAGAAAAAGTTTAGTGCGCTAATCTATGACTGGGCAATTTCGATTTCAAGTGAATTCGAATCAACACGCTGAACTTCGTTAATTTTCATTTTTAACGACAAAATGTAATCGATTATGGTCAAATTTTGACCAAAATCGATTGTATTTTGCCGTTAAACTATGAAACATATCGTTGCCCTCTTAGACAATGCAGCATGTGAATATAAAAAACGCTACAAAAACTATCAATTTCTACGATAATCGGGACAAACATTGTGATTAGTACAGTCGAATGGGAAATATTGTGTTTATTATACGTGGAATTAGTGCATTCGAAAAAATTATTGCGAATCAGATTTGAATTTGCGAAATGCGATTCGGTTTTGCCCATGCCTAAGTACGCAAAACCCAGCCTGAAAAAGTTAGTCAGCCATACACCTGAGCTCTCGATATTTATATATAGTAATTTCCTAATTTTTTAATGATTTTCCGAGTGCCTAATAGAACAAATTCCTCATTGCTGTGTTAAATATGTCGAGGCAAATTTGCATGAATTATTGTCTGTCAATTTGGTTTCAGCTTTTTGGCCGGGAAGTGGTCAAAATTGAAGATTCTTTCCCGCAATACCATTATTTACCCGATAATATCTAAGGTGATAAATTGATGCCGAATATTCAAATATAAAACAGCCCGCCTCATATTAAAATCACCAATATATACCTATTTTATGAACGGAGCTTGTGTGTCAATACTGGAATAAATATTAACCTACCAAAAGGGAATGTTAACCCCCAACCCCAAATAGAGCTGACTTTGAATCTCTTCAGCGATTTGCCAGTAAAAGCATCGTTAGCCACGGTCGTCTTGGCAGAGCATTCTTTGAGTTTTCCTTCCCCGTTGGTAGAAGGTGGGGGAGGCGCTTACGTGAACCACCATGTGCCGATCACGTAGACATTTCACATACATTTGATCATCATCCCCCCCCAGATACAGACCAATGTCAGGGAGATAAAGGCATGCATTAACCCGCTCAAGCTAACAAAACGAACTGAATGGTGAAGTAAGGTTTGATAGTTGCCACAGTCATGGGCAAAAAAGTTAAGCTGTTCATATCGCCTAAGACGAATCAACTGATGGCGGGTAGCCCCGGTTGAGCTCAAATCGATAAACCGTTGGGGAATACGCCTCAAGCTTACATTTACTCTGATCTTCATGACGTAGGTTTGAAGTATCCTGTGGGGGATGATGATCCTATGCTAGAAGTCTGCTAGGAGACGGCCCAGTGCAACATGGATTCTCGAGCGTAATCTTTCCTCCACCAACCAGGTCCATCCTAGCCACATAAAAAATAGCGCGACTTAAACCAAAAACCCTTCATCCAAGTTTCGAGAACACGGAGGGTCAATGGTATTGCCATATGTATAAACTGTATTCTCCTCTTTCCTCTCTCTAGCATAGGAATTAAAAATATGAAATCTATATCTATTCTAAAAGATTTCTGGTTCTACACCTTTATGGAAAGTAGCCGTTTGCCATATTATGGCGACTTTGTTTCTTTTGGATGTTGCATCCAACCACGTCTATAATGAACTCTAACTAAAAAAACACAAACACACTGTAATAAACTTTAATTGGCAGTTTTTTCATGTAAAAACGTATATAGTACAAGAACAATACAGACCCGAAGAAATTAAAATGGTGACACCTCGACTGGATTTTTTAAATATATTATTTGTAGCTAAGCCACCTCATTTGAGTGAAGTGAAGGAGAGATGGGACGATGTATCGGAATCCATTCGCCAAGTATTAGTACCAGAAAATTTTTATTACTGATGCCGGGAACTTTTTAGCCAGTATGGCGATTTCCACAAAGCAGCAGATAGTAAAATGGGGGAAACATTTTTTTACCAGTCTATTTGCACGCAGAACTTAAACCCAAGCATATATATTATACATCAAATAGATTTTAAGAGTGCAACGGTTGAAACGTAAGTGGGTGCAAAATATGCAGAGAACAAAAGGCATGTGGATTCGAAAAGGCATTTAACATAAACTAACAAAGCACTAGTTATCGGAATACAGATTTTTTTTATATAGCCACTTCTTGGAGTGGATCACCCTGTCCAAGGCCCTGTAACAAGCGGCCCACTGTGGACAGGCAGGGTTACAATTACTGGATAAGATATCACTTTTCCTTGTTCGAACTTAGCCTACCCAAGTTATTACACATTACACCCCTGGGTTGAGTGGTAGGCATGGATAAGCGAGCCAGACTCGCCGGGACCGAACCTGAGATCTTCACCCAGCAAACACCAAACATGTTTAACCACTAGGCCATCGCGCCTCTCATGATTTTAAAAGGGTCGCATCGGTACTTGTATCAGTTTCGGCTCTAGCGATGTTTTTTTTAATGGATCAAGCATAATCGGGATTCAAGCCAAAATTTTACAAGTAAAATCATTACAATACAAAGTCATGATTTTGCTGCATAATGGCAGAAAATGCTTCGGTAAGTTATTGCATCTCCCCCTTCCTACCTCTACTTTAGGGCAATTTCCATGTGATTTATTCGCTATTTCGGTTGACAGAGGATTAGTCTTTTTCCTTTTCAATAATTAATTTATTAATGTGCAGCATAATCATGAGATATGTCAAATTTTACTATAATTTGGTGGACAGAATGTTTTTTAAAAGAAATTATTTATAAAAAAACTAAAAATTCACCCCTGGAATTTTCTATCTAATCTACCTCCATCTGGTCAGTTTCTCCCAGATTTTTCCGTCGATTCTGTCGGCGGGTCCACAGAGGTGCCGACATTATTGTCTGCATTTGCAGAATTATCTGGTTTTAATAAAAATCGTTTCGCTGGCGAGATTATCATTTGTACAGTATTTTGGGTCTACACTGGTATCTTGAGAGTCTGGATCGTCTGTTTTTGCTAAGTCACTGATTGTGGATAGCGTTTCAGTATTGGTGATTGATGACTCAGCTCTTTTTTCTTCATCAACTGTTCGCTGAGTCACTTTGTTCAATTTTTGCTGAGTCCCCCCAATTCCATATTTTTCTGGTTTATTCAGTCAGTTACTCAAATTCGCTGAGTTCATCACTTATGCCTTCTTCGAAAACAGTCGAAGTCTCTCCTAAATACTTTTTTTCCTTGCTCCTCCAATTCTTTCTCATCCTCTGCATCAGATTTCAATTTTTTTGTGGACTTTCTTGTATCTGTACTTCCGTTGTGTCCGTTTCACTGGTAGTAGTGTCGCTGGATTCTTCGATCTTTCGTTTAATGTTGACAGTTTTAGGTGGGGAGGATGAAATAATGGTTGCTGATATGTTGGGATTTCTGAATATAAAGAGGACTATAATAGGGTTTAAGACTATTTTTGCCCTTTTTCATTTTATTTGGTATTCATTTACAGTACCTTACAGATAACAATAAAATTGTTTTCATCATTTCAGATAAACAAAATTGCAATATTGCAAATGTAGCTATAAAATTTTTGCATAAATCATTGTTTTCTGTAAAAAAATTTAGTGGGTGTGATGGTCTAGTGGGTAAAAAAACATGTTGGCATCGCAGGTTTAAGATTTTGGGGCTCGAGCCCCCGCGAGTCCGGCCTCGTTAATTCCATGCCCACCAATCAACCCAGGGTGTGATAACTCTGGTAGGCTAAAGGCCGAACAGTAAAATAAGATAATATCTTTCCAGCAATCCCCACACCCTGTCCGTCTATAAGTGGCCGTTTGTACAGGGCCTTGGCCAGGGAGACCCACTCCAAGAAATGGCTATAAAAAAATGGATCAGTTTGAAAACGGCGCTTGCATGAACCAAACCGACACACCGGCGGGAACGCCTCTCATATAATCATCATTCTTTATGGGATTTGGAACCTGCGTAATGATGATCAGAGATGCGTAGCGCGAAGCGTATTCCCCTACGCTTCACCGATTGAGCTAACCGGGTCACCCCATCATGCCGTGCAATTAGCTTGTCACGTCCTAGATTTCGCCGAAAAACACCACGCTTTTCAGATTGGCGATAGGACACATCCGTAGACATAAGCGAACCTAGAAAACAGAGCAATTATCTAGTTGAAAAATACTTACGGCTTGCGTGGTTCCTGTCTCATCAGAGGTTTCCGATGTTGTTCCTTCCACATCCGTTGGCTTGCTTTCTGGTGATTCTTCAATCTTCTGTTGTTTTCCTGTGTGTTTTCTTTCTGAATAAACTCAAGTATTATTAGTGATTTTGTTTGGGGTTTAGTAACATACTCTTTCCACTTTTTTTTTAGGATCACTTATTTGATTTTTTTATCTCACTGGAATTCATCTTATGCAACCCCAGGAGAGAGAGAGATATTCATTAGCATTTTGCCAACCAGAAAAAGTCAATACAAAATATCACAAATAAACACATGTAAGATTTTCGGTAATGGGACTGGAGGGAGCGATACGACCATACAGTCATAGAAGTCAGCTCCCACTCAAGTCAAATCTCATACATTTGAAATTAAATATATTAACGAAGATATTGATCTTTCTGTTCGCCTTAGCCTACCCAAAGTTATTACACCCTGGGTTGAATGGTGGGGCATTGATTAACGAGCCAAGCTGGACTCGAACTCGTTAATCTTTGTCATATATTTAACATATATATATAAAATAAAAAGAGATTTATATACAAAACCCTCTTTCGTTGTCTCTCCAGCTTCATTTGTAACTTCTAGTTTCGGGAACATTACTGCAGTGAAATCAGGGTAGCTCCGGGGATCTTAGGTGGTGTGGTGCTAATAGGAGATGGCGGCAAGTTTTGCCCAGTGCGGCTTAAAACCTAAAAAAATCGACTTGAAATCAATGACAACACATAATGCATCTGCCCAATCTTCCTTTCAGCAATATCTATAATTTCCATTTAAAATTTCTTTCTGGGATTGAAGTTGGTCATTTTATCAAATCTTTTTTTATGCATTACTTAAACTTGGCGGATATATAGACTGAATATTTTTGTCCATACTCGCATACAATCCTCCCTCACAGGACTCAAACATACGCCAGGACGACCAGAGATGCGCCGGGACTCGAACTTGAAAACCTATTTCAACCTGTGATACGTTTAAATACAAGGCCATCAAACCCGGATTGAGCTAACTGGGCAAGTTTAACTAAGTAAATCCACAAAAATCAACACACTCATAATACAAACCTGTCACTACCCAGGTGGTGTATCCATTACTAGGCACAGCATCCACTCCATTAACCATTCCCACATCGTTACTTTCTGACAGTCCTCCTGTGGTATGGAAATAAGTACCATATTATTACGCCATTTCAAGTTTCAACACTCATTTCTGAATTTTTTTTATAGCCACTTCTTGGAGTGGATCACCCTGCCCAAGGTCCTGCACCAATGGCCACTTACAGATGGGCAGGGTTAGGATAGCTGGAAAGATATGGTATTTCCGCGTTTGGCTCAGCCTACCCCAGTTATTACACTCTGGTTTGAGTGTAATAAAAAAAACTAGAGTGACACTCTCGTACTACAAAGCAGTAACTAAGCAAGGGTGGCAGAATCTTGTTTTTTTTTTTTCAGGTTTCTGAAACGTTCGCATCATTTTCTTTGGACGGACTGAAAGCTTCAAAACCATCAACATCTTTTCGTAACAGTATTGATACTTTTAAAACTTTTTATAACAGTTTGGTTAGTATCATGCACTGAAAAAGAGACAATTAAATCTTCCACAGACATTTCATGAAATATTGCCCATTTTCTAATTTTTCTTCTGATGGGGACCCCACTTTCTTTAGGTGTCCCTGTAGTCGGAGTAGCAGGCATTCTGCAAGTCTGCTCCAATCCACTACCAAAGATATCCAAGAAAATAAAAAAATTGTTTAGTTTCAAAAGCGAAATTATGATTTTTTTACCTAGGGCCATACTTTACTTAATTTAGGTAACACAGGCAAAATATTTATTCTTCTTTTATCTTATCCTTCTCTATGCAAGCGGATCCGAATGTGTTAGATAACATTATATTAAATTTCGAAAAATGCTTAAGTTCTGCCCCACACTAACACAACACTTGTCTCTGTAACATTCCATCTGACGACCGAAAGAGGATTTTCATTCAATTAAAAGTAAAAAAATCTGCGTGCTGCATAAAAAGAAAAACTCTTAAAACACATGATGCGTAACAACTCAGATAGGTTCACCTAAATGTGATAGCTAGCATATAGCATCTTCTAAACATACGATTATTACAGGAAGCCCAAAATAAATCGGATATTCGAAAATGATTAGTAAAGTGAATAGCAAAGTTCTTGATTTTATATAAATTTCAGAATAGTTACATATGATAATATTTCGTTTTATATTGAATATATATCTGAACAGAATAAACATAAAAATCTGTTTTTATTCAAAAATAGAAGAGTGAATAAAAAATATGTACTATTGCTAAGGATTTCCTACATTTTATGAATAATAATATTTAAATTAAAAAATAAGAATGCTACTTTCCATCAAATACAAGTTTTTAATTTAGAATGTGTTTGATATTATCATATTCGAAAATATAATTTCAGAATGTATTCGAAATAGTAAAATATAGGAATATAAAAAATGTTCACACACAAATATTACCTCGGCAGATTGCTCCATGAACTCACAACCATCAGATTCTTTTCAACCCCCTCATAAATTTTATCGCATTTTCGTGTAATTCTTCCTAGGTTCTGTTAGGAGTTCACATAAACCGCTGTATCGTGAATGGTGGACTGTGAAAGAATAAGGACTTAATATACATTATCAAGACACACCTTACTTTATACATTTATGTCCTGTAGGTATGAGCTTTAGAATAGCCCTAACATATTTCCTGCATGACGTAACACTAAAAGGAAACAAATAATGTGGCAGATTGGTTTTACCATCGCCCAGGGAAGATACAACTCACTGCACTTTACCATGGCAGATTAGATCTGTTTGGGATATTTTTTCGCTTAGAGTGTAGTTGCTGAGTACTGGCATCTTTCAGCATCTCTTTGCTATTAAGTGGTCGGTGGTTGGTTCCTTTTAGCACTGCTTCCAGCCTTGCTCAGAAGCGAATTTGATGAAAAAATGATGTTTAATACTAGATGAAGGAAGCAGAGTGGTTTATTTGCAGCAAAATTATATCGCCAAAATAACTCTACCACATATTTTCTGTTGTTTGTGGACAGCTGTATAAAAGTGGTCTATATGAGGCCCATGCTAAAAAAAAATCATCAAAATATGGCATTGTTAGTAAACTGTTTAGCATACATACAAAGGAAGTTAAAAAAGGTAGAAGAGTATAAATATACAAGACCAACAAAACCTGTCAAATTCCCTCTGTTAACTGAAGTAATCTGTTTTTTCCATTTCATCAAAAATCATCATTAGTAGAATTTGCGTTCACTTTTGACCCCACTTTATAAGGAGCCATGTTGTAAAATTCATCCAGAACTAAGGTCAGTTTTCTTCATAAATACTTTCTGTACTTTTCCCATGGCCCACTACTAAAAAAGGAATTTTATCATTGAAAATAATTAATATATCTGCCTCATGGCCATTTTAAACAGTATATACCACAATGTCGTAGTTGCTATCATTCAAGTCATAGAGTAACCGACTCGTTAAACCATGCACACTACTCAACTCAAGGGTGTAAATAACTTGGGTAGGTAGTTCGAGAGCCGACACCAAAAAGACCATATCCTTCCAACAATTCCAACACTGTCCAATAATAAAAATGGTTGAGACACATTCTAAATCCCCTACCTACAGGACTAAAACTTATAACATTGTTCTCCGACGTGACTTTTTTGTGTTTTATAACTTTTTATCGTGTTCAGCCCAAGATCTCAGTGGTGACGAACTGCCCCCCCACCCTCAACTAGTGCTATTCTAGGTTCGAGTTTAGCCCTCATATAACAAGTTGAGTTTGAGACCGTTGGCTTAGACTTTAAGAGAATAAAACGATCATTTTCTGTATTCGCTATCAATACCTAAACCTAAGATGTGCTTCTGTGAAACATGCTTGATGACAAACCTCTAAACGATTATTTCTTGTTCGAAATATTCAAGAAGCAACGATTATGTGCTTTAAATATTACCCACAGACTGCCGGTTTGGGAGAGGGTAACTCACCGGTGCCGTATCGTGTCTACAATGTATGCTACACTTATATGCACCACACTCGACAGATGCATGACGCTGGTGTGTTCAATCTGCGCCGAAATTCTTCGTGGAATGGCAGTGAGACTGACTTTTTTTAGCCTACGTATCACTATCAATATCAAATATACTTCAACATTGATTGAAAGATATTGATTAGGAGTGGCTAAAATGAGGAAAGATCTTTTGGTTTCGGAATCAAATAATTTTCTCAAATCGAATATTCGTATCAGAAGAAATATAATAAAGACCAAGACATCCTTTTCATCAGCTTAGAATTTTACATGAAAACTCACACTAATTTATTGTGGAAATCGATCAAATAATTTTATGATTCGAATATCGAGAATTGAAACAAATATTTTGGATAGCTTTGACATTGATTCAACTAAATATTAACAGAAACGAAATAAGTCATTTTTGAAAAATTCCCAAAAATATTGAAATAAAATCTCACAATATATCACCAGTTCTTGCTATATATGAGATGAATCGATCAAGTTCTTCTGACAGAGGATCTTGCTTCTCTTCAAAACCTTTAATAATTAGGGAAAAAAAAATTTTTAAATCTAAAAATGGTACTCTAGGCAAGGAAGCATAAATTAAAAGGAACCATGGATTTGACAAGGAGAGAAACAATAAAAAAGGATCTAGGCCCAGAATATTAAAAAAAAAATAGTTAAAAAATGAGGTCTCTTTCCACAAAATTACAAGTATATTTGTGAGCTTTCAATAGGTCATAGTCTAACTTCTTCATACAATAACAAGATATAAACTTATAAAAAAGTGAAATCATTAATTTTGCTGTTTTATAAGACACAGGATATATCTTGTAGAATTTGACTACTGTTTCAAGTGTTTCAGTTCAGAGTTTAATGTTCCAAAAGACGCTGAAATTTCCATGTTTTATTGTTATTCTGAGAAAAAATTTTTTCATAAAATACAATAGTTTTTTTAGTGAGTTTACGTAGGGTCTTGTGCCAGTTTTTATTATGATAACATTCGTGAATATGGTACTAAACTTCACTAGACCCGTTACTGTAAGCATGTGCCTATTTTGCAATACAGCGTTTCCTATTTTCGTTTTTGCTTTCAGGCGAACAAAACCGTTTTTCCCATGGTTTTTTTATAATTATCCCGAACGAATCAACACCCTATCCTGTATTTCATCCAGAAAAACCATACGAAAATAATTTTACAATACATTACTCACTTTTCAATTGCTTGGATATACACCGCAGTGTCTTCCATCTCGAAAATACGAATCCTTCCAAGCGCTTTTCGTGCTGCTTTTTCGTGCGCTTTCCGCAGGACCAATGAAAAATCAACAAAAACGGAGAAGGGTACGCAGCCGGATTACTAACGATTGCCGAAAGTTGTTATAAACCTTTTGCCAGTTTTTTAGTGAATTACCGGTATGTATAAAGATTGATGTTTTTTTTTAAACAATTTATTTATCGAAATATAAAATTTCATTTTGCAAAACAAAAAATTAATAAGATGTTGTATTTACCAGCTAAAATGATGTAATTAATAAAATATGTTACCTACAAATAAAAATCTGAAATTATAGGTATTTTACATAAAGCACATTTAAGAATCTGACAACCATATTTTTTTAAAATGACGTCATATTTGCCATTTGGCTCTTTGTCGCCAAAAGTGCAAATAATCGATATTTTTTTTTATAAATTTAAATAAATGTTTTTGTTTTATTCTTATATCAATACGTATTATTATGTGTTGTCAAAAAAATAATCATTTCTTTTTTCTCCTAAGATTCCTAATAAAAAGATAAGATTCTGAGCTTTTATGTAATCAGCTGTTTACACACGCTACAGTGATTGTGTTTTATCTCAATGATGCATGAACCACCAAACAACAACAGAAAAATTTAACGAAACGCTGGCGGAAAAGCGCAACCCGAGTCAGCTTGTTCTACAGGTACTGTGTGTAATCAGTATTTTTTGTATGTTAGGTACGTTATAAAATTTATTTTTAATATAATGGGTAATTTGTACGTATTCTTTATTGTTTTGCCAAGACATGCTTGGGCTAAAAGAGAGAAAAACTTGAAAAATAGTGGGATTTTTAGAAGCCACTTACACTGTACAGCTTAAGGCAAATTTTCGTCCAAGATGTAAAGACTCCCAAATGCGGGTCATGGACCTCTAAAGAGTGCATTTTAGCGGGATAAATCAGTCAAAAATTTTTATTCCTGTGCAAATAACATTTTTTTATAATTTCAATAAATTTTGCTTTTGGAGTTTTATATAATGTTCTGTTCAATTTATTTGCTTTGTTAGGTAACTTATACTTTTTGTGATTCATGTGAGAATTATTTGTCTAATTATTTTTAAAGTATAGATAGGAATACACATTTTGTACCTATTTAACATGTCATGGGGAAAACAGCTTTGGCTAATTTGTCCCGCCATTGTACCTGTACTTTTAATAAACCATAGTTAGCCATCTTTTCATCTTTGACCAAAGCTTCCATAAGCGGTTAGCTCAATCGGTAAAAGCATTGAAAATACACTTAGACCTACGCATCTCTGATTGCCATGACGTGAGAGCAAATCCTGTAAGGGACAAGGATTATATAAGAGAGGTCTGCTGAATGCCTCACCAGTGCCATGCTGGTTTACGTAAGCCCCCACTTACGACTTCCTCCACCAATCAGGTCCACACACAGGAAAAATGAGAAATATGACAAGGTAAAAAACCTTCACCCCCGATTCGAACTGGTATTTGAACAAGAGGTCATGAATCTCCATATGATTAGGCTGTATTGTCTATTGTCGGCCCTTTCCCGCAGGATGAAAATGAAATCCTATCCCATACCCTTATAATCCAACTGTTTTTTGAGTTTGTCTATCCTTCTGCAAAGGCATGTTTTTAGGCAAACAAGTACAATTGCAGGACAAAATTGACAAAATTTTGCCTTTGCCTGTCTTTTAAAGTTCTTAAGGAAATTCACCCTGAGTAATGCCAGGAACAGCTTCCAGAAGGAACCCATCACTGGCCACTCAATAGCATAAGACCACTAAAAGGCCTGGTATCGGCACTTGCACTCTAAATGGGAAACATCCGAAACGGAAACTGAACAACCATAGTAAAGTACAGTGATTATGATCTACCTTGGACAATTGTAAAACCATCTACCACTTCTCTATGCTTTCTTTTTAGTCTCCTTTTACGAGCCACAGAAAATACATCGGGACTATTCTGAAGCCTTTACCTACAGGGCAGAAAAAGTTGGTTCAGTGTATTGAAATAACGATTTTCTTTTACCATTTTTTAAGGAAAATAATCATGGACAGTACAATATGGGAAGGGATGCAGAAACAACAGTTTGACGGTGGCTTGCTACTGACATCTTGCGGGTGTTCAGAACTTCAAGAATTGATGAGACAGATTGATATCATGGGTTCGACATAAGAAATGGAATGGGAAACTGAGCTTGCCAATGTTCAGGTATTCAAAAATTATTCGCCACCTCTTCAGGATTTTTTCAAATTGATTCTAGAGCTATCTTCTGGAGATTATCAGTGATTTTGGGTATTCAGGCACTATTCAATAAGTCAATATTCATTTTTCAAAATATTATTGGCTCATTTGGAGTTTGTATCTGTGTTGTACAATATGAGTTGAGTCAGCTGATTGCGCGAAAAATGAATTAGAAACTTTAATATCTCAAAAACTATTAAATATTTTTATTTGCCTACTGGTGACGAACTGGAAATCACTGATAACGTGCGAAAAACTACACAAAAACTTGGCTGTAAAACATGCTCATTAGTGTATAAAGAACCATTATACTATAGTATATTGCGATAAATGGTATATGCCAGAATGTCAGCCGCTCTTATACTGAGACGACCGAAGAAAAATGGGTTCCATCAGAAGAAAATTTAGCAAAAGGGCAATATTTTACGATATAGCTCTCACTAGAAGATTAAAATGCCCTTTTTATGGTGTCCTCGTAGCAAAACAAACTGTACAAAAAGTTTTGAAATCATCAATACTGCTATGAAATAGCAGTGTTAATAGTTTTTGAAACTTTTTGATCACCTGAAAAAAGTAGCATGAAAATTTCGGACACACAAATGAAAACAAGATTCTGCCAGCCTGTTGTATACCCTGGATGATTGTACAATAAAGATCAGTCAATATCATGATTAAAAAATGCAAAACATAAAAATAGAAAAATGTGTATCAGATATGGTGCTAATTCCTCTTTTGCTTCTTATAATTCTCACAAGAAGGAAATTATCCAATCACACCTACCTGGAGCTGGGCAGCATCAGGTATATTTAGTACCGGCATACTGCTGCCGAAATGTCGGTATTACCGGTATGGAATGCCATTTTATTCTATCAAAAACATGTTATTGTGTCGCTTTAAAGAGCCACGTGATAGGCGACCTATTTAAAAAATCAGGGGCATATTTCTAAACGCAGGTGTGTTGTTGTTTCATGATATTGCAAAAGTTCAGTAAGTGGTCTAAAGACCCGTTTTTCTCGTTACTTGACGCAATAATGCATCTACTTGTCACCATTTTAGGCGTTATGTCATGAAATGCCGGTATCACAGCAAACCGGCATTGCGAAAAATTAATATGATACGTTATTTTGAAAAACTAAATAAATACCGGTACTCACTGTCCTACTGATATGAAGCCCGCCTCTACACCTAACCTATCCCAATCGGTAAAGATATGGCCATGCAACTTGAGTTAAACATGTGTCACAGTTGTGTCGATTAGACGCACCCTATCTTTCTCTCGTGCTTGACAAAATAAAATTTCTGATTAATATGCTGCGTCAAATTTTTTGACCCAATTTTCGTAGTCGTTGATACTCTAAAACCTGCAGAAAATAGTTTTACCATCTGAAGAAAATTTTAGCAAATGCAATTTTAGCAATGTTTTCTCATACATCAATCTCATTGCTATAACATTAAATGTTTCTTCTTGACTGTACGACAGCAAAAAATAACTGTACCGGTAGATGAATGTTAAAATTACCAAATACGGCTATGAAATTGCCATGTTGATGTCTTTGAGGCTTCGTTGTTCATCCAATGATATGCACATTTTGGACACCTGAAGAAAACAAGATTCTATTACCCTTGTTTTCTCTGGTGTCCACATGAAGCTTAATACTTATCCATTTAGGATAAACTGGAAGTCAGAGAGCAAGAACTCGTTCACACTAAGTCAATGTTTGAACCAGAAACATCAAGAAGTTGGGATGCTAAAACACAAGTTGGATGGGTACGAAGGAAGCCAAAGGAACGTTGTCAAGCAATACGAATCTCAGTTGTCGTACTTAAGGAGTGAACTCCAGCAATTAAAGACAACATACTCGAAAATGCAAAAGCACTATGCTAAGCAAGGTATAGCATTATTATTATTTCTGTAACCTTCCTTCTGACCAAAGTCAGACTTCTTCAGAAAAGCATTTTAAAAAACAGTCAGAGGAAACAGAAATAAATTTGTGTAAGTGTGAAAGCAAGACTTTGAACCTCTCTAGTTAGTATCATAATTACTCTTGCTACTGTATCCTTGCATGTAGTGCATACGGATCCGCAAACACAAAGGCACAGAGGAAGGATAAGTAGTTAATCCACGTCCCCCAGACCAATAGCTATTTGTCATTATCAACATTAGAATTTATTTGTCAGTTGAAATGCATTCTGAATTTGCACCTTGGAAGGAACTAACTTGTAACCACTGATATGATTGTCATTAGTTCTATTTAAACAAGATCCAAAATTTACTATAAATCAAAACTAGAATAATATGTAATAATAATAGAAATAATAATAATATATAAATAGTAATAATATATGAATATAATGTTTCAACATTTCAGATTTACATCGTAAATCAATGTCATGTCATGTTAAATTTTTACAACGTAAAATTTGGCACAAATCAAGATTTTACTGCAAAATGAGTAAACTTAAGAATGATAGAACAGTTAATTCTAAAAATTCCGATTCTAACTTTCATATATTTCATCCCTCAACCAGGTAAAATAAGCGAGAGAGAACAATCACTCCAAAAAGAGCTTGAAAAGGCAAGAGGAGAGCTTGACTCGAAAGTGCAAATAGAAACTGAATTCGTTAAAGAAAGATGAGTGAATGGGAGGTGAAACAACGAGCCTTGCAACATCAATTGAATGTTTAGAAACACAGAGGAAGTCGTTTGCAGAGAAAAGTGAAAGAATACAACAACAGGTATGTATTGATTATAGGGTGGTTTTCGTGGGTTCAATTTAAACCGTCTTCTGAATTCAATATTTTACGGGTAAGTGGATTTAATGTTTCAATACAGGAAATGTACGAAATTGTTTGTATTTGAATATATTCTACCCTATTTTGCAGTAAATTCATAAAAAAATTAGATTAAACCATTAGAAAATGACGCAAACAAGCATTATTTTGTGATATATCACTCGTTGAAAAAATTAAAATGTTTCTATTTGAGTGTCTGATAGCAACTAAACTACAAAAAAGGTTCAAAACCAACAATACTGCTCTTGTCATCACTCCCCTCCCACTGTTTAATGGACATACTAAATTTAATCAATTATTTACTTTAAGGCATTCCGCTCTTTATATTGCTTGTAAATTTCTTTTTGTCACAGTGTGAAGCAAGACTTCGAACTTCTCTAATTTTAAAAGCTTTTCTTTTTCTTAAGGTCTACACATACCAAGCTCGTCTTAAACGTAGCAATCAAATGATCGAGGAGGTCGAGTCAACGAGTCAAAACCTTGTTAAAAAGCTTGAATCTGAGTTGATTAACGATAAAGAATTGATCCAGACGCAGGAAAACCTCATCAAGGAATTGCAGACAAAACAAGGGAACTGGATGATTTAAGAAAAGAAACTGTGAGAGAAAAATACCAGTTTGCAGGTATGGATGAAGCAAAGCACTTATTGAAGACCTGGACACTGATATGGATTTTCCAAACCGACATCGTTACCGATTTTTTGCTCTTCTAGAAACGGTATGTTTTTACCGATAACATGGCAAACAAACTGCAAAACAAAACGTCCTGAAATAGACAAGTAATAATAAAAATATAATAAAAAATTGATCTTTTTAGAGGTAAATGTGTCACCATTTAATAAGTAAATCTGTTTTATACAGTTTGGGCCAATATAATTGAAGAAAAACATGGATAATATATTGGTGTATTATTTCAATTATTAGAGTTAAGAATGTAACTAGATCCAAGATTCAAATTGACCTGCATTACTGTATGTATCTTACTTCTCTCATTTTTTTAGAAATAGGTGATGCTAATGCTAGAGGCAAATACCACTTTTATATCTACTTTCATGTTGCAATTCTGTGTGGGAATGTTTTTCGCTCAGGGTGCAGTTTTTCGGCTGCACATTTTAAGTTGCTCTCGCTGTATCAGTGGTTTTTAAAAAATTGTCTCTTTCAGGCACTGCTTGCGACCATTCTTAGAGTAAATTCTAACTGAAAAAATTTCTGCAATTGAATATGTTTAACCAAAATGTTTCGCCAAATATGGACTGTGATGTGGATTTGTCCTCCACTGTTTATCGCATTTTTCCCGAATCCCATTATTTCTTAGAAAAAACAGTTCTGGAAGAAAAAAATGTTTTTTTATTTTATATCTACTTCTTAAAAAGTGGATCACCCTGTCCAAGGCCCTGCAATAGCGGCCACTTATAGAACGGGCAGGGTTACAATTACTAGGAAGATATGATCTTTTCTAGTTCGGCTTAGCCTACCCAAGTTGTTACGCCCTGGGTTGAGTGGTGGGCATGGATAAAGCGATCCGGACTAGGCGGGGCTCGAACTTGAGATCTTTACTTTTTAGAGAGGGTTTACTGTTCCCAAATCCTTCTGATGCCATGTTGATATGCTCATTCTTTGACGATATCGATGAATTACAGATATTCCATTATTTTAACAGGAGGAACTCGATAAAGCAACATGCCGAGCAAGAGTTTTTGAAGACGAAGGCAGAGAATTAACATCTACACTAAAAGCAAGAGAATCAGCCATGCGTGACTCTGAGCTTGAAATTGCAGAGCTAAAAAATAGAGTTTCAGATCTAGAGAACATGCTCAGAACAAAGCAGAAAATTGATTGAATCTTTGCAGACAAGGTCTCCGCTCAAAAGCAGGGAAGATGAAATGCAAAGAAATATAAAACGCATTTGGAATCGCTTGTATCAAACGTATAGGAATTCTGAAAGTGATTTGAGGTAAGCATACATACATGGGTGCCCAGTTAGCTCAATGGTATAGGTATAAGCTTCAGAATAGTCCTATCGTATTCAATAAGGCACTATTCTTGCGTGTCGTAAAGAGGCGCCTTAAAGGAAGCTTAGTGTTAAGTGGTTTTTACCGTCACGCAGAGCAGATGCCACACACTGCACTATACCATACCATGGTGGTTTCAATTTTAGTTTGGGATATTTTCTTTTTAAAGTGCAGTTGCTGGTACTAAATCTTTTAATATCTCTTTGGTATTAAGTGGCCGGTGGTTGGTTTTCTTGTGGACGCTGCTCTTTGCTGAGAGTGAATTTCAATGAAAAAAAAGTGTTTAAACATGCACCTAAAGCGATGCATGTTTCCACCATAATGTTTGGAATCCCTGTGGGTGATTATTGTATGTGGAAGGATTGCTTGACACTAGGTTTGGGCAATTTGATTCGATGATTTGAATTGATTCGAAGAACAATTTATTTGAATCAATCGTGAATCATTCATAGAAAAAAAACCTTGTTAAATGAACTGGATTTTTTCATTTTTAACGACGAAATGCAATCAATATTGGTCAATTTTTTTTGGTTTTCTTTTTTTTCATCGAAATTCACTCAAGGCCAGAAGTAGTACCTGGAACCAACCAAAGATCACTCAATAGCAAAATATTTACGGAAAGATGTAGTACCAGCACTGCACTTCGATTCAAAACATTCCAAACGAAACTGAACTACTGAGGTTAAGTGCAGTGAGTGGTATCTGCCCTGGGCGATGGTGAACATCTACCGCTTTTTCCCTTTAGCCGCCTTTTTTACGACATGCAGGAAATACGTCAGGACTCTTACAAAGCACCTTCCTACAGGGTTTACAAAAGACATATTGTTCAAACCCTTATGTCAAACCCACTTTGCCTATTTAATTTGAAGCCCGGTGAACGTAAACATAATGGGTTCAATCATAAATCAGAAAATCTTCTTTTCTAGACAAAGTGAATATTCCCCATTTCCTAAGGCATGAACAACATCATCGCCAGGTTACATCTAGTTTCTGTTTTGCGAACTGAAACATTCACAGTTTCAGGGTTTTTGAATATTTTTTTTTTATCAGGGAGGAGAACCGGAACCTCCACAAAGAAGTAGAAAATTCTCGACAAGAAATTAAAGATTTAAACAGATGCACTAAAGAACACTGAAGTTGCTAAGGTAGAAGGAATAGAGTAAATTTTTTTATCTATGTTCTTGATAGGATAGCATTTTATTTTTATCCTGTGGGAGAGGAAAGCCGAGAATACGGCTTAGTCCATATGGCGAACCACGACCTGTCGTCCAAAATCATCAATATTGCTTTGAAATATCATTGTTTGATAGTTTTGGAGCCTTTGTCCCACCGAAAAAAACGATTACTTATATGACAAAGAGCTCCAAATGTAATGCAGAGTGTCTGCTCTGGGCGATAGAAAAACCATAAATACACCACTTCTATTCTTCTATTTCGTTTTAGGCTATCTCTTACGACATGCAGGAAATCAGTATTGCAGCAGACTACTACTTGATCCATAAGACACTGGTCCCCTGTTATACACACCAGCAAAGCTAATATTTATGCAGTCTCAAAAATTATTTCAATTGCAAGTTTTAAAATATTTCAGGTGAATAACTTGAATGTAGAAAATCCGTCGTTTGCGTAACAAAGTCGAGGAAATGGAGACGTCACATTTCAACAAAGCTTTGTAATATGAAAGCAGAGGTCACAACCCTTGCATCTCATTTGCATAATCGAGACGTCAACATCGCGCAACTTGGCCAAACATGCGGCGACATGGAAAAGCAATTACGAGAAGAAATGCCAGCGTCGAGACCAACTTGCAGCAGAGTTACAAATGACGGCTTCTCAGTTACAAAAATTTGAGAGATCAACAGACCATGACGTCAAGAATTGTGAGAGAAAAGAAAATCCACAGACCAATCGCTTGTAGAAGCGGAACTGGATTTGACGTCTTTAAAAGAAAAATTACGCGAAAGCCGTTGGGAAGTTAGAGGAAGAAAATACAACATTACAGAAAAAGGTAAGGTCCTATCCTCCAAAATATTCCATTTGCAATGATTCTAATTGCTAGGCCATTGTACCAAATATTCATTTTTGCAGTAGTTATTCTTTTCACTTTACTGCCACTGAAAATGACAAAGAGCCACTGCGGATAAAGTACCTGCAATTGCACTCCTATACAGAACGTAACCACCAGGCAAAGTGCAGATAATGGCATCTGCCCCGGACAATAATATAACCTACCATATCTTGTTTCCTTTTAGTCACCTCTTATTATTACACGCAAGAAATATGCTAGAACTGTATCTACAGGGCATAATTACGATGGCCTAATGATTAAGCATCACAGATTCGAGATCACAAATTCGAGTCCCTGTAAGTGTGACTCTAGGCCCATGGACTCGATGCCCAGGATGATCCTCCTCGTTTATAAAATAAAAAAATAGTTTTCACACTAGACCCCAGGGGGTTGCTTACCCCCAAATGTACACATGAGTGCACTCACGATAGCAGTTTAATTCTTATAGTAGTTTATATATTTTATAATAATATTTGCACAGTTCTGTATTTTTTCAAAAAAAAAAATGCTTTCATCTCTAGGTTTCCTGTCTCAAAGACCAGATGCTTGTCAAAGAGCAAATGGGTCAAGATAATTATACATCAGCCTTGTCTCATACACGAAATGTTATTCAACGACATTCGAGGGCAGGAAGACACCAGGGTACAGAAAATATGTGAAGATTTATGAAAAGAAAATTGAATATTTAAATTCAAGGTGGAGTCCGAATCATATTACTTTTTTGCAACCTATATTTTTGCCATTTTTGACCAACGATGACCGTTATTTTATCTCGCTTGAAACTCGTTAAAAACTCGAAGAAAAACAAATAAGTCGAAAAGCATGATGAGAGAACATGTTTTATTGCATAAGGCAAATAAACATATAACATTTTGATGTGCTACTAAGCAATTTTTCAGAGGGAGGGTGAAATAAGATTCCATCTCACACGAATAGCATTCTTTGGGATGTTTTCTGCTTGGATTGTAGTTGCTCGTGCTGGTACTTGTAGTACACAACGCATATTTGTTATCAAATGTCCTTTGGTTGGTTTTTTTAGACACTGCTTCCGGCCTTGCTTAGAGTGAAATTCAAATACTTATTATGTCAATTTTTTATTTCAGATTGGAAACAATGGCTTCACAGGGTGGAAATGGAAATCCTACTAATAGAGACGAAGTCTTGAGCAACATGCATGGAAATGTAATCACGTGGCTCGGGTGGAGAGTAGATTCTAAAACTGCCCTAGCACATACGTGGCAAGGTGTTGACTAAAAGGAAGCAATGAAGTGGTATACAGTTTTACTATCGCCCAGGGCAGATACTATTCACTAGCGTATTTCAAGTCTTGAAATCAAATTTTGCAGTTTACAATACATTTTTTATCACCAAATTTTTAATTGTGAATCAGTAACAATCATAATCTCTGAGTAATATTTTATCATATCAGCTTCAACATAAATCATAATCTTGATACAGAATCAAGCAAATTAAATTCAAAAATGTTACATTTTTTACCTAACGTTATCGCTAAGCAAATTCCTTAGAATGATATACCAATGACATTGAAAAAGGGCATATCAGCTACTTCGCCCAAGCTGAACCACCATTTTAGAATCCACTGAGTGGGTATCTGCTCTGGGTGAGAGTATAGCTATCTACCCGATTTTCACTCTCTTCTGGTGGCCTCATATGGGTGCTCAGAAAATAAATTTAAATCAAAGTTCACCCCCAAAAAGTCTGATATTTTAGGATTTTTTTTGAAATAAGTAATCACTATTAATCGTTAATTTTTCTCTGTCTTTCCAGGTACCAAGTCTTCAGGTCAAGATCTCAGCCACGACGAATAGTACAAGGTCAACACAGTACTTTAGCACCACCATTCAGTTCCCTCATCAAAATCTGGCAACAGCGAAGCTGTGAAAGACTTCCCTGGAAGATATGGGGTCACTGAGGTCACGAACTCCCACCCCAACTCTGCCAGTTCGCCAGTCTAAAATCGATTGGAATTGCTCCCTCAACAGCGACCGAAACGTCGGCAAATAATTCCATTTTTTCGACGGATATGGACACGAGTATTGATGAACGAGAATTGAACGCAATACTTGGTTTGGCGATCGAAGATGACTCGAATAATAATAATAACAAAGTCAAAGGGGATGGTCTGCAGGTAATGTTCTGCTTACACATTTCTGGATTCACTCTACCTCCCATTTTTTATACTTTACTGTTAAAGAAGTTGTGTGTATATATATACATATATGGGTTACGCCCTTTAGAATATTTCTACCGTATCTCTGTGTTGTAAAGCTTCGGCTAAAAGGAAACAAAGAAGTGTTGCCATCGCTCAGGGTAGATATCACTCTATATTATTGGTCAGGCAGTTCAGTTAAAGGGGATATTAGCCCCCTTTTAGTTTGTTTTAAATGATTAATTTCTTTTAGGTACTCTTCTTAGACCGAATTAGTCCAGGCTTTTTTTGCCCCATGCCTAAATGGACTTTTTATTTCACAATATGCAATTGACCAAGGTTTATTATCATATTTTTAAGCACATGGTTTTCCCTTATCAAGTCAAGTTTCATGATGAATACGATAGGACCTCATTTTTTATCCTGTGAAGGAGTAATCTGACTATGGTCAAACAGTATGTGTTAACATGATGAATATGATAGGACTTCATTTTTTATCTCACGAATGAGTATTCTGGCTATAGTATCTGCCTATGCCAATCGGGTTGCGGGAGCTGGGGGGTCGTGCGCAGCAGTGATTACTGCTGTGCCTGGCCGCCCGTGCTTGTGCGCCGATTGTTATGGGACTTTGGGTGTTGCTGACACGATGACGTTTTCATCCTTCGCAACTCCCGCCTTATGTCTGATTTCATATTATTTTTATGTTGTTATAATATTTGGCAAAATAAACTGCTAGAGTCTTGAGTTTTGCCCTGGATGTGATTTGCTGCCTTCTTTGGCCCACATGAGTGACATGACATGCAGGAATTTAGTTCACACAATTTTTAAAGCCTGGAACTGCAGGACGCAACTGATTGTGTTAGACTTCTCGGTTGCTTGTCAAATTTATTTTCCGTTTTTTTTAGGATTTTCTGAAAGACGAAGAACTGAGATCCAAAGAGTTAGAATCCAGGATTGATAAACATATCGAGAACATGAAGGAAGCAATGGCTGCTACAGTGAATAAATATCTAGCCCCCTGTTTGATTGATTTTATTATCTCAAGAATCTGGTTATTTGGAGAAAATACAATGAACCAACAGTTAATTCAGCCTTGCATCACAATTTTGCTGCAAAATAACTCTGTGTTCCAGCTTCAAAGTTAGAAGTGAAAATATGGTACACCCTAACAACAACATTATTTTGTCGTCCTGGATTAGACAGTGATCCACTCAAAGCAAATATGAGCAGCTATAATAGTCGTGTTTGATATACATAGCAAGGAATTTAAAAATTCTATTGAATATTGTGGACAGACATAACCCTTTTTGATCGATGACATATGAGAAGGCAAATATGTCAAGAAAAATTAACACTCTGGTATAGAGCTGGGCAAAACCGAATCATTTGGAATTCGAATCTGATTCGGATAATTTCTTCGAATCTGATCGGATCACTAATTCCATGTAAATAGCAAATGTCCCATTTTAACTATTACAATTTGAAATTTATTGTTTTATAATGTGTATTTCTACTTCACATTCCATGTCTAAGAGCAATAACTTTCATATTTTGACGACAAAATATAACCAAATTTGACCAAAATCAATTGTATTTTTATCGTTAAAAATGAAAATTCTAGTTCATTCATCGCATTTTTGTTTCTATGAACAATTCACAATTGATTCGAATAAATAGTGCTTCGAATAACCGAATCGAATTGCCCAGCCCTACTCTGGTAGAAAATACTGCGAACAGATTGTAATTTATATAACCTTGTATCCTGATTTTTCTTCATTTAACTCGGTTTCCCAATTATAGAGTGATGATTTTGTTTGGTCAATATATCAGCCAGGTGTGATAGTCATATCTTGAAATTGCCTTGATATTTCAAAGACACTTATAATAGCGTCACGTTCGAAACATGTTTGCTAGCTTTATTCAAGTTTCAGATTTATTTATCAGTTCTTATATTTTTCTACTCTTGCATGAAAATATATATCTTCACTTAGAAAAGTGGTAATTTGTTGGCTTGGAAACCTGCATTGAGAAGAATGCTAATTTTTTGTGGCTGCCTAAGCGGTTTTCTTCATTGGAATACACACTAAGCAAGGTTGGAAGTAGCAGCAAAGGAGCTCACCAACAACAATAGTAGACAGTTTATTTCGACACGAAAGGTGATTACAAGTAAAAGATTATCACATTACCGAGTTATCAGAAAAGCGAACAAAACTAAAAGTTCAAAAAAAAAACGTTTTTCAGGGAGTAAATTTTAAAGAGTATCACGTGTTTTCTCACCTCAAACTGGAAGCGAATGGCTGAGTGAATAAATCTTGTTTTTCTCCAGGAGTCTAAAATGTTCCTGTTATTTTTTTTTTTCGAATGGACTAAAAAGCTTCAAAACCATTGGCACTGCTATTCCGTAGCGGTATCGACAATTTTGAGCCCTTTTCTCTGCAGTTTACTTGCCACCGCACAAATCGAAAGAGCCATTTTACAACAAAGGATAACATATCGTAAAACATTGCCCATTTGCAAAACTTTTCTTCTCGTCGAATTCCGTTTTCTTTGGTTGTCCGAAGTAGCTGCCAGTCTGGCAAAGAGTTCCATGAAATATAAATATTGTAACTTAAACTTAAGCACGGTGCAGGACAAAACTTTTATTGTAACGTTTATTAAGTTTTATCTGCCCTGGGTGATGCATTTTTAGTCATTTCCTACCAACACTCTGGAATATGTTATCAATTAAATTTATTTCAGCTTTCCATGAACACAATAAATAAACTGTAACAAACAAAAATAAGTGGAAAAACAAGCAAAAACCTATAAAAAGATGTGGCAGGTTTACCGGTACACAGTAGAACGGGAAAGAAGAATTAGTGATTCACAAAAACAGGCAAACAAGAACGGCCAGTTTCGGCGATGGCCTACTGGTCAAACAAGTTGGCATCGCAGGTTGAAGATTTCAGATTCGAGTCCGGCTCGTTAATCTATGTCCACCACACATATGAGGAGACGTCCCTGCTGGACGCCTCGCCGGTGCACGATAGTACACGTGAGCACTGCTTATGGCTTCCTCCATCCACCATGTCCATGCACTGGAAAAATGAGAAATATGAGAAAGCCAAAAAATCTTCGCCCCGAATTCGAATTTTGAAGTATTTTGAAGCCCCACAGGCAAAAAATCTCCCCCAAATAAAATAGCGCCTTTTTGTATCATATGCGCAGAAGATGCGAAGATTTTCGAAAAATGGGATTACACGGCCAAAATTTGGTTAAATAAGCGTTAAATATCAAGACGAGCCAAATATTTTGGGTGTTTACCGATAACATATTTCAATTTTTTTTATGTGATCATAAACTCTATCTCTCACTTGGGTAGCGGATTTGTTTAAAATGTGTTTTCAATATTTTATAGTGTTATTTTTTCATGGTTTCATGTCAGGGATAGAACTACTTGTTTTGTAATTGGTTGTAGTATTGTTAGAAAGACTTTATCAATCACGATTATTACCATCTGAAATGGATCAGATCTGTAAAAAGATCGTTTATTGGTTATAGTTGCTTGATATGCTACAATTCTCAAGCCTTCAGTTTAGCGCTTAGGTAATATATCACATTGCACACAAACATAATACGGCATACGGCAAGTTATATAAAAGCTTACATAACATAATTACGGTGATCCGTTTCCTCATTTTGCTGAGCGTTAGTAAAATTCTTCGAATTATACGCACCGTTAATTGTCCGGCGTGAGGTAGGGGAGATTCAAATTTGGCGAGGAATGACCATGTGCGAAGAAAACTGCTGATACTACATCTGATCTGCTGCTTACGGTTACCTCCACTGCATTTGGAACTGAAAAATTCACAAAGCTCCCAGTTCACCCAATGGCAAAGTTGTTCTTTTTTTATTTTTCAGGGTTTTCGAATTATGTGCTATAACCTGTCCGTGAACCTACCGGGGAGGGCTTGTACTCAACAACCTTTAGGCACGGACCTTTTGTAGTGACTGTGTTCTATGTCACAGCTAAACCGCGACGTGCCTTGCTAAAGGGCACGCAGGGTGGGTGAAACGGCCAAGCATCGAACCATCGGCCTTTCGGACAATACGATCGCGCCTCACTTACTGAGCCACAGAGTCGGTCTTCTCTTTTGTCTCCACTCCCCAATCGTGAGAAAGATCAACAGGTCCACCTAGCGGTATTTATTTTGTGATTACTTGAATGGAACTGCCTCACGTAATTCCGAGAAAATCCCTGTTTTCATGACTTAATTTTGTGGGTTTTCCTGGACTTTTTGGGCCGAAATATCCTTCGGCATTTAGCGCTTATGTAACATCACTTCGTATGCGGGCCTATACAGTATATGTTATGTAAAGTGTTGCATAACATATTCTATTTGGCGACGCAAATTCATTTTAAAATAAGTATATGCGTCATGACGTTTTAAACTTTATTTTAGGTTTATCTACTACCGGTACCCTCCAGATTTCTATCTTTTTGTTTGTGTGTTAATTTGCATTTTTCCATTGAAGAAATAGAAATACGTTGTATTGTATTGCATAGGCACAGGACGTCAGTAACAGTACGGTGTCGCTATTTGAGTTATAACTTGTTTGTTGTAAACAAAACTGAGGGGAAAACGAATTCAGGACGGGGGCTGAAAAAAGGGAAAGAATTCGCTTCAATTTTTCCGTTTGATGAACCCAGATTTTGAGGAGAATGGGGTCCAAGGAAAAATTAATCAAGGAGTTTGTTAGCATAACAGGTAAAATAATAATTATTTTTTGTTTTAAATTGTTCTCGAGCTGACTGCTAAAGTTCAGAATAATCCCTCAACAATTGAGTGAAATTTTTCATTATTAAGTCCACAACTTAGCCTAAATCCGAAAATTAGCCTTGAAAAAACTGTTGAGCAAAAATCTCAGGGTTACTCTAATTATCAAAACATCCAAAAAGTACGGGAACGACCGTGAAGGAAGTTGATAATCAACCGAAACGGCCTTAGACTGTACATTCAAGTTGGTCTGTCCAATATCATACTGAAGTCGAAGTTTTAAGGAAACTCCAACCCTTCATGGGATGAAAATATCAAATATACTGTATAAAAAACTGTATAGTCCATAGCGCCGCCTGGCAGCGCAACAATTTTTTAATAATAACCAATATTAATAACAAAATAACTGATATGTTATAAGAATGAAGTTTGGCAGGCAAGACCGTTGTTGTTTACACCTTACTGCCTTATGTCTATCATCGGGTCTCATGAAGTTTAGTACTATATGTCCGATTATCATAAAAATTTCCCATGTTGCAAGCGACTCATCCTAACCCGGGAGACAATACCAGGTGCTTGCAGCACTGGCACCCCCTAGTTAGGATAAGAATATTCTGCCAGTTTTTATTTTAAATGACATTTGGAATATGGTACTAAACTTCACTTGACCCTTATCATCATTGTGATGTTATTGTTGTAAGTGTTATAATCACTGATCACGAATTCTAAAATTTTGACCCTGGGGGAGGAAAGGGTTTAAAACCCCGTTTTGAGATTAATTAGCAATAGCCAAGTATAACTAGGGGTCATTTTGTTACAATTTTCACTGTCATCGTTGCCATTTATGTAGTATTTGGTCCGATTCGTTACCTAATAGTGACCGAAAATCTTCAACCTGGAGCTTGTATCTGTGTGAGAGGTTGTGGTTTGTCATGGTTTAGGCCATACTCTTGATTTCACTTTTCCGCAGGATAAAAATGTTATCTTATTATATTTAAGTTATCAGGTAACAGAGTATTATTTTCTATCCCCCTGTGCCGGAGGACAGGGTGCTGGCGAAGCGTTCAGAAAACATCACCCAACCTGCAATTCCAATTCATTATCAATAACGTATTAACTGCTACAATGTGCATCCCCAGCTGGACTTGACAGCAATAAAAATGATATCTCATCTCATCCATCCTTTGCCACACCTATTTCTATTCATCCACCTAAATTTCTATTGATTCCTTCATTCTAGGATCTGATCAAGGGACAGCAAAACATTTTCTAGATGCATGTTCAAACAATCTTGAGACGGCTGTGGAGATGTTTCTTGATGATAAAGCTCCTGGAGCTGCAGTAATTTTTTTTGTGGCCATAAGGCCACTCTTCGGATTGATCACCCTGATCAAGGCTTTGTACCAGAGATCACTTTCAGAACGAACAGGAGTAAGAGGTGTTGAGAACGTATGATCTTTTCATTACGTCTTAGCCTACCCAAGTTATTACACCCTATGTTTAAGTGATGGGGATGGATTAACGAAACATGAAAACTTTTCCAGAACATTTTTTTTATTGAAATTCACTCTGAACAAGCCCAGAAAAAGCGTCCAGAAGGAACGAACCAATGGCCACTCAAGAGCTAACGGCTACTCTAAGATTTAGTACATGCAACTGCACTCTGAGCGAAAAATGTCCCAAACTGAACCGCTATGGTGAAGTGCAGTGAGTGGTATCTACTCTGCGCGACAGTAAAGCCACCTACTACTTCTTTAGTAGAACTTGATCTGACCCCCAATATTTGATATTGGGAATATAAATATTCAGGCAAAAACCCTCCACTCCCTCCAGTTACAAAAACAAATAGACGTGATAATATCCTGGTGGCTGTTGTCATGAAAAAGGTGTAGACTGAACACTTGTAGATTATCCAGCAGAGTGGCACAACGAAAGGCATCTTTTTTCGGTCAGTGAGGGGTGACATGGCACCCCCTTGCCATGCTAACTACACTATTATTGGTACTTGATGTTTTCATTCGACCACTGAGAGCAAAACAGATTTGACTATCCAATTTTGTTTAAAAAATGATTTGATGTAATTCAAGAGTCACGCCATCCCCAATCTACGAATTAAAAAATTTATATTATTCAAGGTAACGTCAGAACTAGATGTTGTCAGAAACAATTTTTTTTTTCAACTCGAATAATTTCATTTCAACAAATTTCAATTCAATCGAATATTGAAGTTGTAGTCTTTTATTAATAAATAAACGAAGAAGTTCATTCAAAAAATTGACTTATATTTTCTGAAAAATTATACATTTTTGATTCTGTAGATTTTGAATTACTCGAAAAAAATTGATCAATTCATGAATGACTGCCCGAATCAAACATTTCGAAAACCCCTACCTAATCAAAATTGAATTTTGTCAAGCATGAGCCACAGATAGACAGGTGGTGACGATGTGATCCATCAATAACCATGTTTTTTGTTTAGAATGCGGTTGGTGTTACTACATTTTGTCGCAACTCTTTGCTATTAAGTGGTCGTTAGTCGGTTCCTTTTGGGGGCACTGCTTACGGCTTTACTCAGAGTGAATTTTAATAAAAAAAAAAATAATATTTATCAAAGTTCTTTGAACAATTTTTCCCTATTCAGAAGAACATTGGCTCATGGTGGGGTGAACCTTCTTTTTCGTGCCCAGTTTGCTTGACCGGTATATAGATTAGTAGATGGTTTTACCATTGTCCATGGCAGATACCACTCTCTGGTCTTTATCATGATGGTTCAGTTCCATTTGGGATGTTTTCTGGTTATTAGAGTAACTCATTTTTTAGTAACTCTTTGCTATTGAGGGGCCGTTGGTTGATTCCATTTGGGAGCTGCTCCCGGTCTTTGCTTAGAGTGAATTTCAATGAAAAAAAGAACATGCTTTGAGTTTTCGCATCACTAACGTCCTTGCTTAGAATCCTATTTGGGATGGATTACATTGGAAAGGATTGCTGGACACCTTGCCACCTTGCTTGGTGGTTCATGTAATCGATGGTAACTGTTTCTTCCAGAAACCAAAAAATCAAGGTTAAATACATTACCCCGACTTGGAAGTGGTATCTGCATGAGATGTTGTGATTCGCTTTAGGGTCAAGCAATATTATCAAGTTTCCTCCCCAGCAGGATAATAATGAAATCCTGTCCTTAAATTGCTTCAACTTTGTTGTATCTTTTTCAGCCAATACCGGCACGTCAGCTCCAGCTATTCCTGCAGAAGATGAAGTGCGAGCACCAATCCCACAAACTTCTGGTAAGCCACCACAAATGGTAGATTAAATTTCATCTATAATCATATTGAAGGCTTGACCAGGCAGGAGTGGGCAATGATGATAAATTTGCTACTTCTGAAGTTTTTGATGTGAATTTCGACCCTCTGAGAAGTACTGAGCCCAACAATTTGTTATCTATTTTGTGAATTTTGAAGAATGGTCTGGTCGCCTTGGTTAAAAATCTTTTAATGCCGGTTTTTTGGTTTCGAAACACTTGATTTACGAATTTTTTATTGAATTTACTCTTGAGCAAGGTCGGAAGCGGTACCTAAAAGGAACGGACTAATGGCCACTCATCCACTTCTTATAGTGGATCACCCTGTCCAAGGTCCTGTAACTGCGGCCACTTATAGACGGACAGGGTTACAACTACTGGAAAGATATGATCTTTTCTTGTTCGGCTTAGTCTACCCCAAGTTGAAAAAGTTACACCCTGGGTTGAGTGGTGGGCATGGATGATCGAGCCGGACTCGCTGGGGCTCGAACCCGAGATATTCAACCTGCAATGCCAACATGTTTAACCACTGGGCCATCGCGCCCACTATTATTTACTATTTATTATTTTTTACTATTACCAAATTCGATTTTATTCTCAGTGTGTTAGTCGATGATCCCCATTACTTGATAACCTCACGAGACAGATGGAGTTCAAGACGACGTCCCAGATCTGTGTTTGATGGTTTCAGGGATTTTAAAGCAGAGATGTGTAAGTATGGGAGGGTTTTTAGTAATCTGGATAAATTTTTCAACCGATTCTGTCACTGATAATATCGCCACACGAACTGCAAAGCAAAAACCTCCTACAATATTCAATAAATATAATCAAAAGATTGATTATTTTTAGAGAAAATACTGAGGTCAGAAGGGTCTGAAAATCATTTGGCAGAAACTTAACGAACATTTTAATCTATTGCAAATTGTTCAATGATTTTTTGTTCACAAAAATATCATTTTCTCATTCCACAGAAATATAAGTTTATTGTAAGTCACCACTTCAATCTTGTCTGTAGAAGTTAGACTATGTTCTAACGAAAGCTTAAATTTCTGTGAAATGAGAACATGATATTTTTGTATATATGTTTGATATTATCTCATTTGTGTATTCTTCGTGAATTCTTTAACACACAGATCCAGGATTTTAAGGAAACAAGGAGGAGGGATAAGTAGTTCATTGCAAACATATCAACGAATCGCGATATTTTGTTTGTTTTTGGTTAGTTAAACCAGCTGATATTCTACCAGTCTGGTCAATTATGCAGGTTTCCTGGAAGTATTCTTATAAGAGCTGGGCAATTCGAAGCACGGTTTATTCAATCCAATCATGAATCGTTCATAGGAACAAAAACTTTATAAATGAACTAGGATTTTCATTTTAATGACAAAATGTAATCGATTTTGGTCAAATTTGCCATATGAAAATCGTTGCTCTTAGTGTGAATTGAAAATACACTATGAACTATGAATTTCATCATTTTCACGATGGAGACAAGTTATAATAGTAAAAATGGGATATTTGTTATTTACATAGAATTAGTGATTCGATCCATTTCGAATCAGATGCGAATGATATGGTTCGCTTTTGCCCAGCCCTAATTCTGATACAAATAGACATCAACGTGTCAAATGCTTTTTCATTATGTAAAATGGAGCTATTTACTGTATTTCAGCTCAACAAGAAGCACTTCTATCTTCCGATCCGAGTATGAATCGCAGATTAAAACGACTTGAAGATCTCTTTCGCCCTCCGCTGGAATTAATGCACAAAGGAACACTAGAAACCGTGAGCATCATTTTATATTTTCACATTTTTACTCTTAAAATTCTAGCTTAGTCTTTAAAAGATTAACTGGCCATTAGACCCTCAACTGCTCTGTCCTAGCGTATTTCCTGCTTTTTTTAAGGAGGCCAACAAAAGGAAGCAAAGAAATGGTAGATTGTTCTACCATCACCCAGAGCAGATACCACTTGTTGTACTTATCATGGCAGTTCAGTTTCCGTTCGGGAATATTTTACGTTTAGAGTGTTGCTGGTACTACATCTTTCAGTACTTCTCTGCTGTTAAGTGGTCGTTAGTTGGTTCCTTTTCTGTCACTGCACCTTGCTCAGAGTGAATTTTAATAAGAAAATGAAATCCCTGGGTAGGACTATGGCATAGTCAATTAATAATATAGAACCAGTTCCTTTTACTGCTGCAATAAATGTGATGATAATTATTTGATTCTCATATTATTTTAGAACCAGGAGAGTATGGCTCAAACATGTGGGCAAAATGATAATCCTCATTCACTCATAGGTTCCCGCGCATACTCAAATAACCATGCCGTGCCACTAGTCTATCAAGCTGGGGTGACCGGTTAGCTCAATTTGGAATACGCTTCGGGCTACGCATCTCTGATCGTCGTGATGCAGGTTCGAATCCACTGAGGTATGATGATTATATGCGAGAGCTCTGCGCTGGACGCCCCGCCGGTGAACGGTGGTTCACATAAGCGCCGCTTATGGCTTCCTACACCAACCAGGTCCATGCACAGGAAAAAGGAAAAATACGATAATCAAAAAACCTTCACCTTGTATCGGAACTGTATCTGCACGAGAGGTCTTGGTTCACCATATGGTTAAGATGTATTCTCGGCTTTCGTCTCCCACAGGATAAAAATGATATCCTACCCTATAACGTTCTATCATTAATTTTTGACCTTTTCCTCAGGCACGTGAAGCAGGAAGTCAGTTGCACAAATGGTTAATGATCAATGTGCAAAACAATCAGGAATTCTCGTGCCAAGTATTAAATCGAGATGTTTGGAGCAAAGCCAATGTACAAAGTTTGATAAAGAAGCATTTCATATTTTGGCAGGTACCGTCACTGTTTTTACCTCAAATAAGGTTCGGAGTAATGCTTTCTTTATGGTATTATTTTTTAAGTCCCCTATTTTATCTCTAGCTTCTAGTAATCCAGACTTCCCTGGTCATTTATTTTCCTTTTTAACCTTAGTCCCCTTGTGGAGAGGCAAAAGGTCTGTTGATCTAGACATTTCCAAAGCGTGCGACAGAGTTAGCCCAAGGTCCTTTATAGAAAATCAAATCGTATGGGATTTCGGGTCCAGTTTTTTTCAATTGTCAAATCATCCTTAGCCAATCGCAAGATTAATGTGTTTGGATGGACAACGCTAAGGAGCTTCTTCCATTTGATCTCATGATCCGTGTCCCTCAGGAATCAATTCTTGGTCTTTTTTAAATCTGAGAAAATTAGGATGAAACTGTGAATGAAATGTCAAATTTCAAATGTCAAAGTGTTCGAGATGGTCTCAATATGTTTATCAGCTGAGATTTGTTGTCTTTTTTGCAAAATGTTCAAAAAATTACTTGGGTGCCCCAAGTGTGTGTTTTTTATAGTATGAAACTGCCAATTCTACTTCATTTTACCAATATTCATATATGTAGCTGCTTGTATATATATGTGTGTTTATTCGGCTCAAAATAAATACATCATTAATATACAATAACAAGAAGCACTTAGTGATTTTTTTCTTTTTTTTTCCTTGCCACTTCTTGGAGTGGATCACCCTGGATTCCTGTACTATTGGCCACTTATAGACGGACAGGGTTAGAATTACTGGAAATATATGGTCTTTTCCTGTTCGGCTTAGCCTACCTAATTTAAAACACCCTGGGGTAGAGTGGTGGGCATGTTTTTATGAGACAGACTGTACTTAAAAGACATGTTTGGTCTAAAACACAAAGTGCGATGCAAGTCTGCTATTGTTTAGGGTGTTCTTGAGATAATTCCAATAGGATTTTCACTCAACCTTTCCCTTATTTTTCCTGTGCATGGAAACATCTGGCGGGGAATGTTGCACATGGCACTTACGTCAACCACGGATCGTCGTGAGGTGTCCAGCAAACCACTCGCATATATTCGTGCCTCGTGGGATTCAAACTTTTGTCGAAATGATCAGTTAATGTGTTGTTCGAAACGTTTTTTCCAGTGCTTTAATAGAGCCCGACCGAAACATCAGCCTAATTTTGCTGTTTTGCTGATATATCGGCGGATCACAAAAGCGCGCCGATCATATCGACCAACCAAAATACACTTATAAACATGCAAGATTCTTTTAAAAATGGCGAGGTCCTTGTTGAAATGACAAAATTTTTCGCTCTCACATTGGAAGAATTTCCAGCAGACATCCTTTGCGTGAGTTGAAATTTTATTTCATTCGCAAAAAATGTCTAGTTACATATAAAAAAAGTTTAAACATAAATTGAAATATCTGTTATCTGTGGTCGAAAACGTCAAAATATCGGTATCGATATCGGTGCAAAAATGTGATATCAGTCGGCTCAGTGCTTCAACATATTAAGCTACAACTATCCTCTTACTATTCAGGTTTACAGCGACAGTACAGAAGGAGAGAGATTCACAACCTTTTATCCTGTCACTAGGTGGCCTCATGTATCCATTTTGGACCCTCGGACTGGGGAGCAACTAGCAGTTTGGAATGAAATCAACATAAATAATATCGAAGGAAAAGGTAATTTTTAGGCTCATTGCAATGAAGTCTGGCAGAAAATCAACTGCTCTGCCTGATCAGACACCCGCTGCTCAAAATAGCTGTCGGTCCAAATAGAGGTGGTGATTTACCGTCACCCAGGGCAAATGCCACTTTACTGCACTTTAGACATAACGGTTCAGTTCCATTCAGGATGACTCCGCTAGAGTACAGTTGCTGATACTACATTTTATAGTAGCTCTCTGCAATATTATTGGTCGTTGGTCGGCCTTCTTTGATGCTTTCGGCCTTCCTTAACAGCAAATTTGAATAAAAAAAACCTGTTCAGCTTTCAAGTGCCTTCTGCTATAGGAACTTGAGGATGATCCACTCAAATTTGTGTTTTGGTCACTACTTGATATAACTATACACATACAACAAGAGTCACCACTAACATAAGTTTATTTTTTTCGAATTTCTAATCTTATCATTTCAAATGAAGATCTTTCCGAATTTGTTGATGAATGACCTAATATTTAAATTGTATATTATATTCAATTGAGTATTAAGAGAATTTGCAAAATATTTCTGAGTACCCAGTAAATTGAAAACCCTATTCTCTTCATGCGATTGGTCTGGGGGACGTGGACTAACTACTTATCCTTCCTCTGTGCCTTTGTGTTTGTGGATCAGTATGCAGTTAATGCAGGATACAGTAGCAAGAGTAACTATGACTAACTAGAGAAGTTTCAAAGTCTTGCTTCACACTTACACAAATGTATTTCTGTAACATTTCGCCTGACCGACAGTTAGACTTCTTCAGACAAGCATTTTAAAATTGTTTTTTTTAGACTTTGAACCTCTAAGATTTTTCTTTAGTTGCAGAATTCCTTGCTGACCATGGTTCAATAGCAGATGATGAAGACAGTGGACCTCCATCCAAGAAGACAAAGGTATACTTATAGATGCTAGCATCTCAAATTTTTTTTGCTCTCGCTGCTTTGGTTGTATTCTGGTTAGCGCAATTGGTAAAGCGTTGGGGGTATGACTCTCGAGCTTCAAAGCTACGCATCTCTGATGGTCCTGATATGGGTTCGAATCGCGTATGGAATTATGATTATATGCGGGAGGTCTACTGGTTGCCTTGCCGATGAACGGTGGTTCACGTGAGCATTGTTTATGATTTCCTCCTTGCTGCCAGACAAAAAGAGATTATATGCGTATTATTCTTTTTTTTTCTGTAGCATTTCTTAGAGTGGATCATCCTGTTTTAAGGCCCTGTAACAGCGGACACTTATCAGACGGACAGGGTTTATAATTGCTAGAAAGATATGATTTTTTTTTAGAAAGATATGATTTTTTTCTGTTCGGCTTAGCCTACCCAAGTTATTACACCCTAGTTTGAGTGGTGGGCATCGATAAGCGAGCCGAACTTGCTGGGGCTCGGAACGTGAGATCTTCAACCTGCGGTGCCAACATGTTCAACCACTAGCCATCGCGCCCGTAGGAACGAATGATTGTACTTTCGAACGAACTGTCTGTGTTACCCGCTTCCTATATTTTCTTCTGATGGAAGGTATTGATTTCAGAATCGAATCAAATAATTTTTCCCCAAATCGAATCGAAAAAAAATATTCGAATCAGAAGTCATATAATAAACAAACACAAGCATCTTTCATCAGCTTAAAAGATACTGGAAAATTTAGGCCTTTTATGGAAAAATTGTAAAATTAATCTTCCATGGTTTATAAATTCGAATTGTTGCTGAAATTCGAATCGAATAATTTATGATTCAATTATTCCGAATCATAACGAGTATTTTGGAAAGTCCCTAACTGGAAAGGAATTATCTTTAGTATCTGAGTAGCTGGGAATATTAGAAGCAGAAGGAATATTAATTAAATTAAATAAGGATTTATAATTTCAGCGCGATCATTCCGTGATAGACGAATCAGAGGATACGCAATTAGCCGCAGGCGCTTGCAAGCGTCTTTATGCGGAAAACAAAACTCCCGACCACTACCCAATCTGACTCCCGACATCCGACAATGATGAAGATTTTCTAGTTTCTAATGAAAAGCAGCGACAACGTTACTGAAATTCGACGGCTCATCTGTGTAAAGAATATGTTTCGATTCGGCGGCAAAGGGTGTAAAAAAGGAAGGAAAAAATTGCCCAAAAAAGTTACAGAAAATGGGGACAAAGAATAAATTGTCATTGTTCAGAAACAAAAAGTGATGAAAAATATTTTCTACCGAAAATGGCGAAAAATTTACAGAAAAAAGCCAAAAACTGCCAAAAATACTACAAATAACCATAGCAACCATAAAGACCTCAGCCAATTCCCACATCAAAAACACAATCATCAAAAAATTCAAAACAAAAAACATATAAAAAGGTTTAATTCAAGTTAAAATGTCGGGTCCCTGTGGAAAACGGCAAAGACTTGAAAGCAAAATTACTAAACGATATTTTATGTCTTAGCATTTTAACACCATCCTCAACAACAAAAAATCTTCCAAAGTCTCGAAAAAATCGAAGCAACAAACTGTTGAAAAAGATGAAAATTTCAATAAAACATGAATGATACACAAAACGATATGAGGTGTTTGTCGGATCATGGTTCAGGTTTCTTTCCTGACGGTTCACGGGAGGAAATCAAGCTTGCCTCAAAATTTAAACTGTCAAGGTGAGTTATTTCAAATGACATTTCCTAGACGATGCCTGAATATACTAATATTGCCTTGAGTGGTATCTGCACTGGGCGATACAAAAAATCTACTTCCACTCCTTTTTTATTTTTTCGTCGCCTTCTAACTCACTACGTTATAACCCAATTCAATAAACTTTATTTGTCCAGTATGTGGCCCACGATGGACCCCGTGTCCATCCGACGAGATCTATCGGTGACACACGACGTTGGTTGGCGAGGTTGTATTTTCGACAAAATTTTTTATTGCTGTGCTCATCCTGATGTGAATGTTTGGGCTCGTAGTAACGATGCCAGGACCTCTCTAAACCAAGATTTTTCGTCGCTGCGATCAGGGGTGGCCAATTACGAAATATCTTATTATTACAGAATCGAATCAAAATAATTTTTACTGAATCATTTCGAAGTCATATAATAAACAAACAAAGACATTCATTCTTTTTCAGCTTGTAACTTTAGGTGAAAAAATTCACACTTACGCCGAGAAAAAACTTTTAAATTATGATTTTTGTTGATTTTGAATTATTGGCAGAAATCGAATCGAATAAATTTATGATTCGAATATTTTGAATCAAATTATTCTAGACAGTTCTAACCTGCGATGCTAATAGATAGCAGTGTTGATGAAAGTTTTTTCTGCGGTCTTGCAACATTCGAAGTACTAAAAAAATCTTTTCTAACCTAATGTATATGGGGTAACTTTAAGCTTTTTTGGATTGAATATTCTTGTGATGAATTTGATTGATCCGTTCAGTGTATAAAAAGCTGATAATTTTTCATTTCACCAAAGATTTAGGCCAGATAAACCGCCATCAATTTTCCATGATAATTGGCACTTTGAAAAATGTGTATTTCTTCTATCCCTGAATACAATGGCGTCATCTTTAAATTTCAAACAGTGACGTTTTAGTCAGGTTCTTTTGGAGTGGTTTTGTATGAGCGTGATTTAAAATTGAGCGTAGATTAAATATTAACTTCCCCCCCGAAAAAGGTGTTTTTCCAGGATTTATCTTCACAATTGTCCGAACACGAGGATACCCTCCAGAAGGACTACGATGTAGAAACTCATTTTCCATGCAAAAGTAGATTTTCGACCGCTAAAGACTGGTTTCCGTTAAAAGACGCGGGATATATTTCCAAGCAGCTGCTGTCTTTGTGCACGAGATAGAGCGGCTAGAATCTTAACGGCAAAAGACGAGCATGGGATAGGGAGAGTATTGCATTTTTATCCAGAGGAGAGGAAAGGCTGTAACTATGGCCACTATGTGAACCACCACGCACCGTTCGAGGTGTCGAGCAGACTGTCATGTTCGACAATTCCAGTAATGGAAGAGTCCGCTCGCAGGGTTTTAAAATTTTGATCGGGTTACCGAAAAGTGCAGTAAGAGACCTATCGTGATTCCATGGACTACTGGTGGATATACCCCGCCAAACAAGTCTTTTAGAGCTTTCACCAGTTACTTTGTTGACCTCCCTGTCCAATGAATGATCATCTATATATATGAGGGAGTAATAATCAGGCTTTCACAGTTTTTTAAATATGAGATCACTGATGGACTCTCGTCGCTGAGAACGAGGACCATCGAGGTCTCGTGCTTCACCAAATGTGTCTTGCCGAATAGGCTAAAAAAATCGAAATGTGTCGACTTTGAATGTACTTATGCACTATCATTCCACAAGCACATACTTTACCCAAAAAATAAAATAGACACTTGTGGCCTTCATGACATTAATATCTTATGGGCGCGAAGGCCTAGCATCTAACATGTTGGCATTGCAGGTTGAATGAACTCTGGTTCGAAGTCATGGCTCCGTTAATCCAATGAGTAAAACAACCTAGGGTATGCTAAACTGAAACGTGAAAGATCATACCTTTCCTAACAACTCTAAACCCTGTTTCGTGCATAGGTTAGCGCTGTACATGGCCTTGGTCGGGGGGTGATCCTCCAAGCAGTAGCCATAATAATAAAAAAAATGCCACCAAATATAAGAGCAATTGCCGCTACTGAAATCAACCTAGAAATTAAACTATATTTCCCAGCTTTGGTGAACCTCGTACTTGTTAGAACAGTGGCCCCACCTATCACACTAATTTTTCTACGTTCAGGCTTTCAATAATTTGCCCCTATGAACCAGGGATGCTGTATTTTATAAATTCAAGTACAGATGCCATGTCCAATTAGAAAATACTTTTTGTAATTAATACTAGGTTGAATCTTGTGGTTTTGTCCTGGCGGACCGCTCCGTAATGGATTCAATCGAGAAACCGGGATAACTTCTGACCTTACCGAATGACGTATCCAACACGTGACATTCATGACCTATCCCTCAATGAGATTTGGATATTTCATACTGCAAGTTTCTCTGTTTGCGATTTTCTGTTTATCTTGTTTCGAAATCGTAGTGTTGCAAAGGATTTATACAAACTTTTTATAAACCTGTGTGCTTATAAAACCAAGGGTAATTTTTGGGACCTTATATCATGCACGAGACCTCGTGATTTGATGTAATGTTTCAGGGCGTATCTCGGCACTTCCTCCCACCGCGTGATAAAAATGTAATTCTATGCTATCCACAGCTTAATCAAAATGACATTATAAATTGTTATACCCATGTTTTTTTGCCCTATTTTAGGTCAGGAAATCTTTTTTTTTTTCAAAAGAAATCTTTTTTTTTCATTAAAGAAGTGAATTTTTGCCTGTACCTCTCATTGTGACATCACAATTTAGCTTTTCTTTAAAAAAATATTTTGCTTCGTTTTCGGGGTTCAGACTACAACGCTGACGGACTACAGGAAAAACCTTTCAACCCCCGACCCCACCCCCCATCCCTCTCTTCATCAACAAAATTCAAAACATCAAACTTTCATTACGATAGACGTGTTTTTTTAGATAAATTCTACTATATTGATTTCTACACTTCGCATAAACACACTAATAAATACAAACATTAGGGAGACGTTACTTTTTTTTATCAAAATCCGCTCCATCCGAAGATGAACACCCCTATTTATGAGTTTCACGCCATTGGGGACATTCATCCAAACATTAAATTTCGGACTGAAAGGAAGATCTGGTTTTCAAATAATAAAAGCGAATACTTTGCTCCCAGAGCACAAAATCTTTTCGGCACCATGCTTCCCCTATGCTAGTGCTATTAAACTTGTTCATGTGGGGTGCGCGACTGCACTGTGATTTACGTAAGCACTGCTCACCGCTTCCT
>OZ023144.1:22068269-22124853 GCA_963675895.2 Styela plicata | reverse complement strand
TAGCATGTTTTTAAACTTTGTTTTAGGTTTTGTTTGCTTTCCTGGTAACTCTGTAATGTGATATCTTTATTTGTATCACCTTTTGTGTCGACAGAGGTGTCAAAATAAACTATGTCTAGGTCTGAGCTGGTTCAGGGTTCTCATTAGTGCTGGTTTCGATTAAGACGCAAAAAGCTTTCAAGCCAACAGTCGAACACTAATTACGGCACCAAGCTGATCACATCTCCTATCTTATTTTTGTGCCGAATAAAACCCAATGCCAATCTGAATTTTTTATGTTGATGATGACAAATGTTCATGTCCAGATTCTGATAGATCAGAGGTAGACCCAATAATATCAAACAACCCCACAAGCCCAGTCTGCAGTATTGTACAGGATAAAATTTAAAAACAAATAATATTAAGTACAAATTTCCCACCATTATCAATGAGTTATTATCATTTATCCAAGTATCCAGTTTTACATTGACATATCGGGTCTCATGAAGTTTAGTACCATATATCCGATTATCATAAAAATTTCCCATGTTGGAAACGACTCATATACTTGCAGCATTGGCGCCCCCTAGTTAGGATGAGAATATTCTGCCAGTTTTTTTTTGATGACATTCGGGAATATGGTACTAAACTTCACTAGACCCGCCAAATGTTCATGTCCAAATTCTGATAGATAGACCCGATAATATCAAACAACCCCACAAGCCCAATATTGAACAGAATAAAATTTAAAAGCAAATAATATTAAGTTGAAATGAATATGTCACTAGTACTGAGTATTGCTAAACAAGCCTCGATGAAAGTCGGTTCTCTATATCGAGCTCGCCATTATCTCACTCCCGAAATCATTCTTCTTTGTACAAATCATTGATTCGACCCTGTATGGAGTATTGCTGTCATATTTGGGGCAGTGCCGCTGTCACTGTTCTTAGCATGCTCGATCGTATTCAACGGCGTGTGGTCAATATGATTGGTCCTAAACTTTCCTGCAGTCTGCAAAGTTTGACACACCGCCGCAACGTTGCCTCACTATGTTTATTTTACAGATATTATAATGGTCTTTGTTCAAAAGAGGTTTCTGCTCTCGTTCCTCAGAACAAAATTTTTAATCGATCAACACGATTGGCTACCAATTCGCACCTATTCACTGTGGAGGTTCCACAATGTCACAAACAGTTTTATGCAAGAAGCTTTTTTCTAAGAATATCAAAACTTTGGAATTCCTTGCCTTCTTGCTGTTTTCCTGATCGTGTTGATCTACAAGGCTTTAAAACTCGCGTTAATAGACATCTATCAGGGATGGGGGTTCTTTAGTTCCTGCTCCTGCATTTCATGTAGCTCTTTGCACTTTAGTGGCTCCAGGAGAATTTACAAGTTTGATTCTTCTTCTGTGTCCTTGCACTGAGCGAATTTCAATAAAAAAAAGGTCCAAATTCTCCACCATTATCGATGAGTTATTAGTACTATTTATCCAAATATCCAGTTTTACATTGACATACTTAACTTAACTCAGAATTAGTTAATTCTGTCATACCTGGTATACAGTATAGGGGCTTCTATATTCCGTACCATTCCTGATTCACATATCATACCATAGGACAATTCAATCTTTGTATTTTAAGCTGAACATGAGCCACTAGTATAACCATGCAGCATGTCAGTTAGGCATGGTTGGTTCATCTGTCTGTGGCCCATATCATCGAGAAAGCAATGCTGAATGTTTATACCGTACATTGGAGAGGTTCAACATTGATATTTTCAGAATTCCGCGTTAGCACATAATTGAATGATATATATTACTGATTATATATAGATATCTTAATATACACATATAATCATACGATAACATATCTTCCCTTCTTACACTGTTAGTGCTATAAGATCACATCGGGTTTTAGTTACACCATTATATTCCGTATCAGCAGTCAGGTAACGTTGTATCAGCTTTTAGTCATTGGTTTTTCTGATTCTCGCTGTATTTAAATGTTCTTATGTATTGGACGGAGTCACGAATTTTATACCACGTGTAATCCAGATTCTGAGAAGTAGAAGGAGACAGAACTTACTTATTCTTCAATAAAAATGAATAAACAACAAGACATATCAATTTAAACATTAATTAATTAATAGGTCGTAATATTTTTGTTTCCTTATATTTTGCTCGCATTTTCATTCGTCGCGTTCTTCGAGGTGTGGCATCTGTTGAGGGCTACTGCTGAAAATCACATAATGAAAAAACAACCGAAGACATTCTTTTTCAGATTCCCTAGTTCAAATTAAAGTAAATTCTTTGTGTGTACAGCTCCCGGGTGCTCTCTGTGTCTATTGTCGGTGTTCTGTATGCAATGTATAGTTTGTGCAAAAATTTAAGCTAAGAACCGATGGTCTACCGTACTGCTTTCAGACTCTGCTGGTAGTGAATCTGTAATAGAAATGGCAGAAAAACACACGCCTTTACAGTTTATACTGCGCATTTGGTCTAGAAAATGTCCAATTACAGCATTGTACTATGTATGCTAGAGCTGCTAGAACATATATCATGTTGGCGTCACAAGTTGATGAACTTAAGGTAAGCAAACGCGTGTTACTTTCTTCTAATGTTTCCATAAAACTTATTCCGTGGTACGTTTTTAAACTTTCTTTTAGGTTTTGTTTGCTTTCCTGATAACTCTATGATGTTATATCTTTACTTGTATCGCCTTTGGTGTCGAAATAAACCATGTCTATGTCTAAGTTTTGGCAAGCCTGTGTCCCTAATCCATGCCCACAGCACAACCTATAGCCTTGAAATACAAAAAATTTGTCGTCACGAAGCTGTCGCATGACAGAAAAGCAATTAATTATGCTATTGTCTACTAGTGGGCGCGATGGCCTCGTGGTTATACATGTTGGCTTCGCAGGTTAAAGATCTCGGGTTAGAGTCTGGCTCTTCACTTCATGCCCACCACTCAACCCATGGTGTAATAATAAGGTAGTTGCATTTTATCGTATAGAATAACATAAACTTAAACAGAGAGTAGATTAACATAGTGATCGATTGAGACATTAATTATTTAAAATCTACTGTAAATTACCTATATTTGACCATGAATTATGTCATATTTCACAAACTGTTCAAATCAATCTGGGCTCTTTTATAAACCAGGACTCAAGCCTGGACACAAAAAAATGGATTGGTCGACACTACTGGTGCAAAATTAACAGGCCAACCACCCATGTTTTGGAGAATGATTTCTATGATTTTATTCCCAAAATTCATAAATTAATCAATAATTTGTATCTAGTATTATTTTTGGTGCAAATATGGCAGATTTTTATAGAAGAAATCAAAAAAAGGTTGCACTCTTTCAATACGCGCCTTTTTTATTTCAAATTTTGCGAGCCCCCTCTAGATATAAAGCCCTTTTTACAACTATTGGTGATTAAATAAAAGATAAATCATAGATCATGTCCATTATTATTGCTCTTGGTAAAAAAAATGACAAGTTATCACAAAAAATATCAAAACTTTTCTTACAAATTCGACGTTCTGCCCTATTTCAGAAGTGAATAAATCAAAAATTCTTTGGAAATACCAATGAAACATGATTTTGGTGAAAAAAATGAAGAGGTGCAATACATCCAAAACACATTGGACCTTTGGAATATGCAATAACATTACATTATTTTGACAAAACAAAACACTTAATAAAACAAAAACTATTGTGATTGGACAGTCGTGATAATTGAATATCTAATTTAGGTTCTGAATATATTATTTTTATTTATTCATAAATCTTATCGTTTTGGATTCTATATCAAAAAACAAATTAAAAAATTGATGTTGTGGTATTTTTCAAACGTTTAATTAAACTGGGTTCAATTGGATCTTTTAAAAACCCCTCGAACGCCATTTCAAATCACTTGGATCGAAGAGAATCTACACCTGTCACTGATAGCAATATGTGGCCGTTATGGCTTCGTGGTTAACATGATTATGTGATGCCAGGTTGAAGATATGCGGTTAGAGTCAGGCTTGTTGATTCAAGCCCACCACTCAACCCAGGTTGTAATAACTTGGGTAGGATAAACAGAACAGGAAAGATCTATCCAACAACAACTTTAACCATGTTCGTATATAAGTGGCCTTGGTCAAGAGTGATCCAGTCCAAGAAGTGTGGATAGAAAAAAATAATGTGCCTCTATAATTGCATGGGTTGAAAAAAATCAGGCAAGACTCTGGTCTTAAAAGGGCAGAGACAGACCACAGATTATTCGGGGGAATTATATTTCAAGACAAATCGTTATTAGATGTTCCCTTGATTCTTGGTTTAATTGTCTCTTGAACATTACAGTAGTCTTGGAAAAAAAGCATAAAAACAAAAAATATAAGAAAAAAGTGCAATACAACTTCCATTCCAAATGAAAATATTAATATAAATAGGGCTGCCACTCACATTCAAATCGTTTTCATAGTCTATATTTGGAGAGGTGGCGAGGTTATTTTTTTTTAAAATATTGATCATGCCGTGTCTATGAATCTACTGGACGAGGGGAGGGGGCTTATTCCCAACAGATAGCTTATTCATTGAATAAAATTATACGATTCAGTTCTACGTTCCATAATTTGCAGCAAAGTCAAGACTTATGTCAAATTTTACGTTGTTAAATTTGGCATAGGTCATGATTTCGCTGCAAAATAATTAAATTTGAAAATAATAAAAATTAATTTTAACAAGATTGCTTGAATATTTTCCTTAAAGATGTACCTGTGTTAAAAAAGGTGCATGTTTTGTTATCCAGATTCTCCATCGAATTTATCATCGAGATTTGAACGAAACCAAGCACTTCTCAATAAGAATAGACAAAGTACAATCTCAGAACAAAATGTCCGAAAAAATGCCACACAAAAGAGAGGAAAGGTCAGAAACTTTTCACAGCAAATAAACCTGTAAAGTGCAGGCTTGCAAATTCGCTGGGTCACTGGGTTCCTAGAATCGCACGGTATCGTACAACTCTTATGAAGCAATATTTGATGAAATTTTAAATTTTACATTCCGGGGATGATGAAAATTGATTTCATGAATAGGGCTGGGCATTTTGATTCGGCAATTCAAAGCACAATTTATTCGAATCAATAACAAAAATGTGGAGAATGAACTAGAATTTTCATTTTTAACAATTAAATGCAAATGATTTTGGTCAAATTTGACCAAAATTGATTATACTTTTGTCGTTAAAATATGCAAATGGTTTCTCTCAGACATGAAATGTTAATTGAAAATACACTATAAACTATAAATTTCTTGATTTCCACAATAGAGAAAATTTGTAATACAAAAAATGGGACATTTGTTATTTACACAGAATTAGTAATTCAGTCAGATTCAAAAAAATTATCTGAATCAGATTCGAATTCCAAATGATTTGGTTTTGCCCAGCCCTATTCATGAGGTTCCTTTTGCTATTTCCTATGTAACCCAGCATTGATTCCTTTTAATCTACTATTTTACGATCCTACAAGAAGATAAAAAATGGAATCAAATCTCAATGAATTTGCAGGCCTGAAATGAATGTGTCATAGTGTGGCATCCCTTAGCAAGCTATGTGCATATTATCAATAAATACAATATTTATCATTAAAAAATCAAAAAAGCAAGATAATGACTCCACAGATTCAATACCTAATAATGTGTAAAGATAATGATTACGAATAATACACGATTCTACGTCGTCTTTCCGCATATAAAAGAAGTTTAACTAGAGGGGTTCAAAGTCTTGTTTCATACTTACACAAATTTATTTCTGTCACAGAAATAAATTTGTGTAAGTGTGAAGCAAGACTTCTAACCTCTCTGGTTAGTCATAATTACTCTTGCTACTGTATCCTTGCATGTACTGCACACGAATCCGTAAACAAAAAGGCACAGTAGGATAAGTAGTTAGTCCACCTCCCCCAGGCCGATAGCATAAAACACGTTTATTTTGATTTCAATAGTTCAAATAGCGTTTTAAACCAGGGTGACAGAATCTTTGTATACACATCATTTTTTTTTGGTCGACAAAAAAGCTTCAAAATAACTAATACTGCTGATGATTTTGAACCTCTTTCTACAGTTCGATTATCACCAGACAATGAAAAGAAAGGCATATAAATTTTTGGACAAAGACTATCATGAAATATCGCCAATTCGCTAAATTTCTTCTGGTGAGCCAGAATATATTTTTCGGGTGTCTGAGTAGCGGAGCAGCTGGCGTTCTGCCAGTTCGGCTAAAACCTACATATTTTAACCACTTTTCTTTCAAAAATCTAAATCCTACACGCCATTTTTATCAGTTGAACAAAAATACTTGATAATGAAATAATATGAAAGCAAAAAGCAACAATAAAAATCTGCCCGATTCAACATATAATAATGTGAAAAGATAAAGGTTACGGATAGGGCTGCACAAAATATTCGATTCCAAGTCATAAATTATTTGATTCAATTTCTGCAACAATTTAATATCAGGAAAATGATCATTTTCAGTCGTTTTTTATAGAAAATAGAGTGAAATTTCTAGTAAACTATAAGCTGACAAAAAGATGACTTTGTTTGTCTATTAAATGACTTCTGGGTCGAATATTTGATTCGATTCAGGAACCAGAAAATATATTTGATTTCGGCCAGCCCTAGTTACGAATAATAATACACAATTCTATGAAATTCAATGGCTGTACGTTTTCGAATCAAGCAGGGCTGTAGCGCTGAAGTCGGAAATATTCCGTAGACCCGTAGGACTCCAAAAATTTCCAAATGCACAACCCAAATGCATTAAGTTTATTTTAGTTTAAGAGTTTTTAACAATGTTGGCAAGAACCAGCGTGGAAAATGTTATCCTTTGCGAACGTCCCAAAGGTTCCATGTTATTTTAATCTTTTTTAAAATTTCCAAAAAACGTAGTCACTGAAATGTGATCAGTTTTTTATTTTGTCAAGCATAAGATGGGTGGAAATGTTTTTATTTTCAACTGAAAGTTACATGGTATTTTAATCTTTTTAGAATTCTATTTCTGTAATGCAGTCAGAAATTTTCATTGGTCAAGTATGAGCCACAGATGGACGTAGCCTCGACAGCGTGATCCATCAGGGACCCACACTTAGGGTCGGAGTATACGTTGTAACGGAATTTCGCAATTGTGCCGGAGGTACGTGAAGTAGCGCACTTGCTTAATTAAGCGCTATAAAGGCTGTTTTGTTTTCAATTGCTTTCATATGAAGTCTTTCAATCGCTTGAGTTAATATCAGATTTAAATTATTATTGTAACTTCTGTTTTCGAGTAAGCACGTTTAGGAACATATATATAAAAAAATCTGCATGAAGCAAAAAAGTTGAAATTTGACGTAATTACGTCAGCCGCACAGCAATTACGACCCAACTCTACCCAAACTTATCATAACTTGTTTCATCAATAATTTTCTGGTTTGGAAAGACTTGGAAAAGACGAATTTGATATAATTCTTTGTACTTGTAATATTATTATGAAAAAAAGTATTCTTTGTGTGTCCAAGCAGCAGAGTAGCTGATGAGATATAGGTCTAGTGGCTTTGGAAATTATGGAACCTTCTTTGGTTACATTTAGAAACCCAAGAAAGTTTGGAAAAATTACGATAAATAGAAAATAAGTTTCACCATTCTGACAAAGATTCCAAGCAGTAAAGGCAAGAATCCCACAGTTTTGTCTAAATGTTATTTGGTAGAATTAACTAAAATTTGTTGCGAACTGCAGGGAAAAAGCACTTGGATATGAATAAATAAAAAATTACAAAGTACAGTATTTCATTGAAAACAAGGAAAAAAATTATTTTCTTAAAACCACAAAAATATAAAGTAAAACTATTCTCGTTGCGAGGTTCTGAAGTACCTGTGGCTAAGCTAACACTTAGCTGAATTGCTGGTCATTATTAAAAAAACAGAAATATCATGTTACAGGCTATACTACTTCTCAGTAACCCGAAAAAAATCTGTTCTATCAGGAGGAAATTTAACAATTGGACATTATTTCGTGAACCAAACTATAGATGACATTCGAGATTCAATATAAAAATAGATTATTTCAACATTTCGGATACACGAAATTGTTGATACCTGAAAATATTTGATGCAAATTTACGTTTTATGTCGAATTTTTCAGCGCCAATCTCAAACAAGGCTGGGCGATTAATTCGGGGATTCGAACCGCTTCGACGCATAGTTAAAATGGGATTGAAGCAAAATGAAATGGGATTTTGAAATTATAACAGCAAAAACTCAATGCATTTTCATTTCTGCCAATTTTTTTGAATTGAAAGTATAATGTCTCTCACAGTCTGCTTATTTTAATTTAAATAAATTCAAAGCTTTAAGTTTTTTTTATTTTAATATTCAAGGCGAATATTCACGACACTATTCAGATAGAATTAGAGCTTCGATCGAATTCTAAAAATGATCTGGATCGGATTCCAATTTCAAATAATTCCGGAACAGAATCTTGGGTTTCTTCGGGTGTCTGGAATGTCAATGTCATTCTCTATGGATAAAAAAGCTTCAAAACCATCAACACTGCTATTTCATAGCAGTATTGATGATTTTGAACCTTTCTCTACCGACTGGTTGCTACAGAGAGTAAGAATAGACATTATTCCTAGTAAAAGATATATCACAAGATATTTACCCCTTGCTAAATTTTTTTCTGGTGGAATCATTTTCTTCGGGTGTCTGAGTAGTTGAAATTCTGCCAGTCTGCTCGGCCTTAATCACAAATACCCTCTAGCAAAATATCTCTTGCTTTGATCAATAGTTCTATTGCGCACCCAGTTCTCTAAACAGTGGATCGCTAGAATGTCTACATCCGGTTCAAATTTATTTGCGAATAAATGTTTCTGTCGAACGAGCCACGCGAGGTCGCCACAGCCAAATACACATATTCCGCGGATAAACCTCCCCTCGCAGCGAGGGTAAACTTTTTTATCAAGTCCTCCCCATTTTATTATCCGGGTTATCGTCTGCAACTCGTTCAGGTCATATTTTTCGTGGGGAGGAAAACTTCCCGGCATCTGCGGAAAACGTCTTTGTAACGACGCCCACATATGCTCATCGGGTGAATATGAATCTTCGTTCCATTTGAAGAACTCTTGTACGACTGGATCTGAAAAAAATACAGAAATTTCAAATTTATTTCTATAAAAATTTAATCTGAACAACACTGAAAGCAGCGTCTAATGGAAAGCAACTAACAGTCACTTGATGGCCCAAAGAGATACTTCAAAATATAACACCAGCAACTGCATTGTAAGCAGAAAGCAACCTAGAAAATGAACCGCTATAGTGGAGTGGTATTTACATTGGGTGGCGGTAAAACCCTCCACCACTTCTTTGTTTCCATTTCTTCACCTTTCACCTCCTATACCAGACCAACAAGGAGGAGAGCGGTTGGAAAATCTTTTAAATTATGAAAACCGTACACACAAACTGAGTGAAAGCCAGCTACTCTAGTAATATTTAGAAAAATGGAAAGGATTTCTTGCTATATATATCTGTGGCAAGAAGATTATAGCTCCCTTTTTGAGTGTCCGGTAGCACCAAATTGAAGGAAGGAGCTTCAAAATCATTAATACTGATATAAAATAGCTGTGGTGATGGTATTGAAGGTTTTTGTACATTTGAATAAAATGACTGGAACATTTCCGGTACCTGAAAAAAATCAAGATTCTGCCTCTCGGCGTAAGTACACTCTGGTATCTTTGAACTGTGATGGAAATATCTCAACTATCAGAATGATTGATTGCCTGGCTCGCTGAGTAGACAAAGCGTTATGAGCACGCTTTGAGCAAAATGAAGTGCACAGTCGCGTGATATAATTGCAGGGGGCTTCCCTTGATCTAAGGGCCATAGGTAGGGCGAGTCTGGCATGAATTTTTGCTCTGCAGGTATGAGGTTTAAAATAGTCCTAACATATTCCCTGAATGTCGTATGAGGCAACTAAAAGGAAACAAAGAATTGGTAGTTGATTCTATTATCACCCAGGGCAGATACCACTCACTGCACTTTACCGTAGTAGTTCAGTTTCGTTTGTGATGTTTTTGGCTGCTGGTACTACATCTTGTAGAAGCTCTTTGCGATTTAATGGTCCCTTTTAAGATTTTCTTCCAGTTTTATTCAAAGTAAATACTGAGGAAATGTCAATAAAAAAAGGTACCTGTCATCATATATTCCACTGCAGCTCTCTTAAATATATAATAAGCGGATCCAGCAAACATTTCAAAGTTATGAGGCGGAGGATCTTTCTTAATGTCAGTTTTCTTCATTAAAGAATGGTCATGTTTTGGATCAGAAGGGAGGTCAAAGTGCAGTTCGTATCTGAAAATAGAAATAATTGAAATTATACTATCAAGCCACGATGGGTATGGTACTTCAAAATGATTACAATTTTGTCCTACGACTACAACTGACAAAGTAATAAGAAATAAAATTTCGAATTGTTGCAGAAGTCGAATAGAATAATTTATGATTCGAATATTCTGAATCAACTTGATTACTTTGGACAGCCCTATTAATGAGCCCGAGTCGATTTGCATAACAATGTATTGAAATTGTAACCCTGTCCGTCTTTAAGTGGCCGCTGTTACAGGGCCTTGGGTAGTGTGATCCACTCTAAGAAGTGGCTAAAAATAAAAATAAAAAAAATAATAAATATGTCTCATAAATACCTTCTCTTTTTATGTTGTGGAGTAACAAACGTTTCCAGGCTGTTGAATCCTTGCAAATTTTTCAAAGCTCTGACAATTTCCAAGTTTGTCTTGATAGGAAAATCTTGACCACAGAGGTTGATCACATATTTCCATGGATATTGGTCAGCCCTTCAAAGAAAGGGAAAAGAAATTCTTATAATTTTTTTTTTAAAATTAACTCCTAGTTGGAAGCGGTGCCTAAAAGAGCCGACTAACGACTAATTATATGGCAGAGAGCTGCTTTTAAATGTGGTGCCAACTAGGACTGGGCAATACCGAATTATTTGGAATTCAAATTCGATTCGAATCGAATCACGAATTCAATGCGAATAACAAATATCCCACTTTTACTATCACACCACGTCTTTATTGTGAAAATTAAGAAATAAAGCTTTATAGTTTATAATGTATATTCAATTCATACTTCATGACGGAGAGCAACAAATTTCCTATTTAAACAAAATATAATCGCATTGCATTTTGTCGTTAAAAATGAAAACTCTAGTCAATTTAGTAAGTTTTTATTCCTATGAACAATCCACGATTGATTCGAATCAGCGAATCGAATTGTCCAACCCTTGTGCCAACATTAGCGAAAAACCTAGAAAATGATTAGCAAATTAAGCTGATCGAAAGATTGAACTTTTTCAAAATTAGAGATGTTCAAAAATGACCGAAAATTGTGTTTAGACCTCTTCGGAGCATGATTTTTGCAAGTTCAGACGATGATGCTAAAATTAAGATAGCTCTTCGCAATGTGAGCGGCTGTTAGTTGGCTGGGTGCCAATTCCCGCCTTGCCTATTAAGTGTTAATACGGGTTGATGAAACCTTGTTTTCCTTTCCTTTGAGTGTCAGAAATGTTCATTTTCTTTTCCTTACATGAACAAAAAGCTTTCAAAGTCATCAACACTGTTATTAAACAGCAGTATTAGTAATTTTGAACCCAAAAAGAAATATTTTTATCCACCAACAAGACATATTAAAAAATATTGTCCATTTTCAAAATTTTCCTTGATTGAAGTGATATAATACCTTTTCACTAAATCCTGCATACAATTCAGATCAGCTTGCACTCTACTCCAATGTGTGTACCGAACATTCGTAAGATTGGAAGCAATGAACACATTATCAAAACAATTTGCCAACGTCGACGCTCCGTCTTTGAAGGTCTGATCTGATTTTAGGTCCACATGGATGCAGTATATATTCTGGGGTTGATAGATTGATCGTAGTAGTCGTTCGAATGATGGGAGATCCCTGAAGAAACGATCAAAATATGCCAGTTTTTTTTAAATTTTTTTATTGAAATTCACTCTGAGCAAGGCCGGAAGCGGCTCCTGAAGGGAACCAACCAACGGCCACTTAATATCAAAGTGCTACTAAAAGATGAGGTACCAGCAACTGCACTATCAACGGAAAACATCTTAAGCGGGACTGAACTGCCATGATAAGGTGCAGTGAGGGGTTGTCCGCCCTGGGCGATGGTAAACCATCTATCACTTCTTTGCTTCTTTTAGTTGCATCCTAAGACACGCGGCAAATATTTTAGGAATATTCTGAAGGCCGTACCTACAGGGCTCCAGATTTCATGCCAAGATTTTTGCGATAACACCAGTCGCGTTTTGCGATAACACCAGTCGCATAATAATAAGTAGAGCCGGGCGGCATTGCTTATATTTTGTACCAACATTTCACTACCAAAATGCCGGTATTTCACATCATTTTCAGTAATGAAAAAGTATGCAACTGTGCCATTTCAAAGAGAAGCATGAGGCTTGCCCTAAGTAAAAAAAAAATAGGTGCATATTAGGAAACTTTTTGAATGGCGGGTTGCTGCTTCATGGCATTGTAAAAATGAGTCAAGCCGGTGTCAGTGGTTCAAAGGCTTTTTCGTTGTTACTTGACATGATATTGCATCACACTATAACCATTGTGGGTGTAAAGTTGCAAATGGTATAACCACTTACTACTTCTCTGATGACTATTCGTGTTTATTAAGCTATCCGAGTGAAGGTACATGTGACTTCAAATGTTTGTATATGTCAAGTGATTGAGACATGCAGTAGAGCCGGATTCGCATTCATGCACATGCAGCGTAATTTCTAGAGCTATGTTCTGTTAACTATGCTCTATAAATATAAGCAACAGAGAATATTAATGAGAGGCAACAGGCAATCAAGTAAATTCCCAGGCAATTCTTTTACTATAAATTTGTAAGCAGATAAGCAGAGGAGGCAGCAGACTGGTAGATACAGCATGCACTTCAAAGGTCACGAACACGAACAGAATTATCTCAACTTATCAAACAGCGGATAACAAACCGCAAACAACAAACAACAAACAACAAACATTAAATCTAACATGTGAGCTTAGCTAGATAAAGAGATAAAATACACGGTTATACATGTTCCCTATTTCGATCTAGTAAGCCAGTAGTTAAACTGCAAAATACAAAAGATGCTGAAAAACACAAGTAATGTCATTAAAAGTTAGCAAGCTAAAATGAGTATCAAATTAGTCTTCTACAACATGCAAAATGATGAAAATATAGATCCTCATGCTCTGCCATTCCTCTGCATATCTGGGATAAAGATAAAATACATGCAATTATTCTCTACATGATAATTACAGATTAGATTACATGCAAATTGTATAAATAAACCACAGAACATCACTGCCAAAGTTAATATAGCCGGCCCAGAAATTGAGAAATTATGTGTAAATTTGGCAATTTCTTAAAAATTTAATTTCCCAGCGGTGATGTTAAATCTAAACACATAATAACAATATGCAGTTATAACAGTTTTTAAGTCCTATGATAACTATACGTCCAATATACGTCCATTGGCAACTTCTAATGGTACGATTTTGCGTATATCTCTCACAAATCTTCTTCCGTCTGGTAGCCGAACTTGTATATTACGTACTCTCCCATCTATCCCTGGGTACACTTCAGTCACCAACGCCTTAGGATAGAACTGTTTTGCCATATTTTCATTCTTTATTAAAACCATATCTCCAACCTGGAGATTTGCTTCATCCTCAAACCACCTTGGACGAATTTGCAAACATGAAAGATACTCGTTCCTGAATCTGCTCCAAAACTGCTCCGCCGCTATCTGTGTGTATCTCCAACTGTTTTTTTGAGTTGATCATTTCCATATGATCCGTTCCATGGATTTATCTCCGAAATATGTCCAGTTAAGAGCATCCCTGGCGTAAGTGCCAAAAACTCATCCTGGTCTCCTCTAATGTGTGTTAGAGGTCGATTATTTACAATCGCTTCCGCTTCCTTTACGACAGTCTTGAGATTTTCGTCAGTGGGTGTTGTTCGATCAAATGCTGGCAATCCAGACAAAATCTTTCGTATCGAGCGAATCAACCTCTCCCAAACACCGCCCTGGTGTGACGCCAATGGAGCATTGAATTTCCATTCAATGCCTCTTCTTTGTAACTGATTGTGGGTCTTCTTGCAATCCCACAACTTTCTGGCTGACCTGAGCTCTTCATTTGCCCCATGAAATGTTGTTGCATTATCTGAAACTAGAGTCCGCAAAGGATTTCCTCTGGCATTATTAAATCGAAACAATGCCTGTATGAAGGAATCGCTGGTTAAACTGTGCACTATTTCCATGTGCACACCTCTAGTAACAAGACAAGTAAATACCGCAATCCATCGCTTTTGTCTTCCGCGATTCACTTTCACCAGTATTGGTCCAAAATAGTCTACCCCCGTTACTTTGAAAGGTAAAGTTTTCTCTTCCACTCTGTAAGGTGGCAATGGTGCCATCATCTGTTTCCCACACTTCGCCCTGAGTTGTTCACAGATCAGGCATCTTCGTAAGTAATACTGTACTGAAGATGGGGTAACCCAATACTTCTGCAGGAGCAAAGCTAATGTCTGCTGTGCTCCGCCAAAATGTGCTTGACGACAATGGGCTTCTTCTACCAGAAGTTGTGTAACATGATGTCGTTTTGGCAAGATGTACTGATGTTTTGTGGAATCTGGGAAGTCAGACCTCTGAAGTCTACCTCCAACTCTTAATAGTCCAGTTTTTATCCACAAATGGACATAGTTTAACAAAAGACTTCAGTTCCGACGCAATACATCTATCTTTGCATTTTCCAATTGCAGCTTGCAGACCATGTAAAGCAATATTGTCAATTACTGATTTGGAGAATGCCTCTTCCTGAGCCAGCCTAACAATATCCAGGGTGGCAGCATCAAGCTCCTCCACGGTTAAATCTGCAGGACATTGCTCTAATTTCCTCCTATTAGAAAAACCATTGAACGAATCTATTTAACCATGCGATTCGTCTCTTCAATTTATTGATGTCGGAATATTTCCAAAGTAAAGTATAAAGGGGTGAAGCTTCTCTCACTTGTTCCCTATCTTGAGAATGTAATGTAGCAACCACGCTTGGCACTACCCATTCTAAATCAGAGTCTTGTACCGTGGGAGGTACAGGAATATCCCAGGATGTTTCATCTTTACTTAAAAATGCTGGACCTTGTAGCCAAGAACTATCGGGCGCGGGCCTTGGCCGGTGAAATGCTGCGAGTTGCAACATCTGCAGGATTGTCTTTTGATCCAACATATTTCCACAGTTTTGCTTCTGTGAGCTGATGAATTCGTCTACGACGGTTTGCCACAAATACCTTGGGTCGCTTAGACATCTGTTTAATCCAAGTCAACACAGTTGTTGAATCCGTCCACAAATAACATCGTGCTTGGTCAATTGTGAGAGTCAATGCATCTAGTACATCATGATGTAACTGCGCTCCCATCACCGCAGCTTCCAATTCCAATCTTGCAACTGATCCATTGTTGTTCTTGGAAATTATGCGACCTTTTCCTCGTATGAAGCATATATGCCATTTCTCACCGCTCTTATAGCGAAGAAAAGAAACCGCTCCAAGCCCAACTGTACTTGCATCTGTAAAGGTATGTACTTCAAATACCTCCGGCCTTGTTACCGTATTTACGTAACATCTAGGGATTTTCATCCGCTTGAGTGAATCTAAATTATCCAACCAGTCCACCCATCTTCGTACGAGATGATCCGGTAAGGGAGCATCCCATCCCACTTCCAGCATTTCATGGCCAGTGAACGCCTCCTGCATTATAAGTCGAGCTTTCAAAATGTACGGCTGACATATGCCCAGAGGGTCAAATACCTGGCTCAGCATAGACAGCACACCTCGTTTCGTCATTGGCCGTTTTTGTAACTCCACTTTTACTATCAATTCATCAGATGTTGGGTCCCACTGCACTCCCAGTGTCTTATGTTGTGGTATCCCATCCTGCTTAAAGTCAAACGCCTTCAGTTCGGATGACAGTTCCTCTTTATCTAGTGTTGATAGTAGTTGTGCACTGTTGCTGACTATCTTACCTAGAGTAAACCCGCCTATTGAAATGCACTTTTTCAGTTCAACAAGCCTTTTCCTTGCAAGCTCCTCCGTTGCTGTGGAGTGCAACCCATCATCCATGTAAAACTGCTTTAGTATAGCTTCCAAAGTCTCAGTAGACACAACACCTTCACTTTTGTGTGCACATTGTCGTAGACAGTAATTCGCTGCTGCTGGACTCGATTTGAGCCCAAATGGATGTACAGTAAATTTATAGATATTGATTGATCCGTCAAGATCACCATTCTCATACCAGAGAATCCTTGTCAGATCTTGATCATCTGTTGTAAGTTTTATCTGATAAAACATTTCCTTGAGATCACATACGAATGCCACCGCTTCCTCTCTGAATCGTACAAGTACATCCACTAAAGGTTGCATCAGGTCAGGTCCACTCATAAGAATTTTGTTCAGTGACATGCCCTTGTATTGTGCTGATGCATCATATACTATCCGTGGCTTACTTAAAGAAGTACAGAAATACGGTAAGTACCAGTTACGATTTCCGAGCCTTTCTCCCGCCGGAATCAAGTATCCCTTATCCAAATAATACTGAAATTTATTTTTTAAAAAACTCGTAAGCACCCTCATCACTTTTGAGTTGTTTTCGCAGGGAAAACAGTCTTCTTTTGGCTTGTTCAAAGTTGTTCAAGATAGCCTCTCCTGGGCATCGAATAGGCAATGGCAGCTGATAATGACCATCAACTTTAGTAATCTTTTCTTCAAAGATCCGAAGTACTTTCTCATCTTCTGCAGAAAGTGCCTTCTTTTCCTCATCTGATGTGGTCGCAAAACCTTCAAACATTTCCTGGACTGTTTCTTGCAACAATTTACAATTACAAGTCTGCCATTTGCTGCCATTTCTTGCATAGTTACAACATCTCCTATCGATACCTGGATCACTCTGTAAATCAGGTCCAGAAAGTACCCATCCCAGAGGTGTTAAATGTGCAGACAAGCCGCTTCCTGGACTACAACGACTTCCCAGAATTTTATGCAACTTTTCATTGTCTGTTCCTATGATAAGATCCACTCCATCTCTCTCAATGTAAGGGAACTCTAATCCTTGTAAATGTGGATGTTTCATCGCGACTTCCGTAAGAGGTATCGAAGGATGCAATGTAGTCAACTTCGGCACACAACAAACCGATTTCAGTGTATAAGCAATGTTATCAGCCGTAGCAATTCCTTTGACCAGGAAACTTACTTCTGTATACTGGAGATTGTCCTGTTGGAAAACTCCCTCCAGTTCCATTTCGCCTTTTGGTCCTTCCAGATCTAAATCTTCCACCAATGCGTGTGTGGCAATAGTTGTATCAGAGCCAGAATCTAACAAAGCATAAACTTCCGTAGATTTGCCATCTTTTGTGAAAGCCAGTATTGGCAATACTCTGGTGTATACATGTGATGGCCTAGATATCCCATAACATGAATTTCGGCTTTTCTCATCTGGGGCTGATGACTTTTGTCCAGTGTCCAACTTCCCACCCAGATGAACTTGAGAATTGTTAGAGTCTACCTTATTATAGTCTTTTCTGCACAACATTGAATGATGTCTTCGCGACTTACAGGTTTTGCATGCATATTTGCTCTTGCAACTGGCAGATCTATGTCCCTCATTAAGACACGAAAAACATATTCCAGTTCCACTCTCCACAAATTTCCACCTGTTGTCCACACCCATATCTCTGAAACGTATGCAATCCTGAAGCCTATGGAACCCTTGTGCACACAACAGACAAGCTGATTTCTTAGTTCCTCTTTGATCCAGGCTCAAACCAATATCTCCCTTTGTTTGTCTGATTTCTTCTGCTCCATTCGCCATGTTTAGAGCATTTATACGACTGATACGCGCCTTGCGCAAATCTTTAGACTTGCGTCCATAGCAGCCGCCCTCAGGAGCAAATGGATTCAATGCCTGATCACATTGCTCATTGACGAATTCAACCAAATATTGGAATCCTGGATCTGACGGGTTCACCAGAGTACTAGTAGCTTTCGCAAATAAAGTTTGCATTGGTTCCGGCAAACGACGAATAACAGCTCGTATTGTGTTAGTCGCATTTAAGTGAGGTTTGTGCACTCTTGACCGCAACAAAACTTTACATCTTTCTAGGTCACTTAGAAGATTGCGCAAGCTCAACGCATCTCCTCCTACTGGTTTGTTCTGATCACATATAGTTTCAAGATGTGCCCTTCTTACTTCAAAATCTTTACCATATTTTTGTTTAAGAAATACAAATGCACTCTCCAGTGCAGTAGATGGTTCATCAAGAAGGTCCCTGCAATGCCTTATGGCATTTCTCACCTTCTCTGTTAAATGAAACTGTAAAGCTTCAAACAAATATCCTGGATCATCAGGAAATTGCCTGATTATATCAAATTGAAATGATTCCTGAAAGATAGATAATTGATAGGCTCACCATCAAATTTATCTTGACTACGTTCCACCAGTTTTTTCATCCAGTACTGACTGTCTGACTTTGCTCGAGCAGCAGCAACTACTTCTGCTGTAGGTGGATATTCAAAATCATGCTCTTTACCAGTTGTCATCGCTGTAGAACCACCCCCTTCCTCGGAGTAGTTTCCTTGTTGGCTCCAATGATTCTCAAAAGGATTTTCTCTCACTTCTGGATGTGTGTTCCTGGAGTGAGCCCGATTTGACATCGAACGCCCAAATTGTTCTACAGAATTCCATCTCTCATCCTGTAGACTTCTTGGTATTGATTGACCTAGCCGGCCCCTGTAATTATGATTCTCCATAGTCTGTTGTACTTCAGGATCACGAAAAGACAGGCGACTTGGCCGGCCCATGCGACCTTGCGTCCTATCTGATCTCTGCAAACTTAGTAAATCCTGCTCACGAGGTTCAGTTCTTGTTGTTAGGTAGTTTCTTTCAGCAACTATTGCTTGCGGACTTGAGTCTACCACGACTGCTCCTGCCGCATCACTATGACTACTACCAAGATGAACAGCTTCTACTTGAGCCTGAGCCATTTCCAAGGCTGCAGTGCAATCATTCACAGCCAGTTGTAACTCTACTTCCTCAGCATGTACATCTAGCTGTGCCTTCTTTTTAGCAAGGGATAATTTCAACTCTTTTTCCTTCTTCTTCTTTTCCAGTTCAATGCGCTGTCGCTCTGTTTCAACGAGAGCTCTGGCTGAACTGGAAATTGACACCGTAGCGCCAGAATATTTACTAGAGTGATTTGAAGATCTTCTGCTCCCCCTTGACGCGTGACTTGCCGAGTTACCACTCCTAGAAGGTCCGCTCTGATCTTTAACAAATTTCTCATACTGTTGCAGGACATCTGCTATTCTTCCAGTTGTAAGAATCACCGTCTGTTGCCAATACTCCTTATCCTCATCATCGTCTGAGGCTAATTCCTTTTGTGACTGAATCATCTTTAGGTTCTCTAGACTTTCCAATGCTTGAGATAGAAGTTGGTGGACTTCTTCCATTGTTAACGCATCAGTGCTTCCTGGTTGTGCTTCACAACCTTTTTTGAAAGAACTCACTGCTTTGAATGCGTTTCTTTCTCTTGTCCTGAGATCACGTTCAGAGATCGGTCTCAATGCCACTTGAGACGTAGACGGCCTTTCATCGATTCCAGTAAGTTGATTCGCTATTTCCAATGTATTTCCATCATCGGTTTCCTGACCATGCGAACTCATAGTGATAATCGATGAAGTCCAACACCAAATCTTCTTGTCGAGTTAGATTTAAGCTAATATGTAAAGTTGCAAATGGTATAACCACTTACTACTTCTCTGATGACTATTCGTGTTTATTAAGCTATCCGAGTGAAGGTACATGTGACTTCAAATGTTTGTATATGTCAAGTGATTGAGACATGCAGTAGAGCCGGATTCGCATTCATGCACATGCAGCGTAATTTCTAGAGCTATGTTCTGTTAACTATGCTCTATAAATATAAGCAACAGAGAATATTAATGAGAGGCAACAGGCAATCAAGTAAATTCCCAGGCAATTCTTTTACTATAAATTTGTAAGCAGATAAGCAGAGGAGGCAGCAGACTGGTAGATACAGCATGCACTTCAAAGGTCACGAACACGAACAGAATTATCTCAACTTATCAAACAGCGGATAACAAACCGCAAACAACAAACAACAAACAACAAACATTAAATCTAACATGTGAGCTTAGCTAGATAAAGAGATAAAATACACGGTTATACATGATCCCTATTTCGATCTAGTAAGCCAGTAGTTAAACTGCAAAATACAAAAGATGCTGAAAAACACAAGTAATGTCATTAAAAGTTAGCAAGCTAAAATGAGTATCAAATTAGTCTTCTACAACATGCAAAATGATGAAAATATAGATCCTCATGCTCTGCCATTCCTCTGCATATCTGGGATAAAGATAAAATACATGCAATTATTCTCTACATGATAATTACAGATTAGATTACATGCAAATTGTATAAATAAACCACAGAACATCACTGCCAAAGTTAATAGTGGGCTGTATCTCATAAAATCTGCGGCAAACCAGTATTGCGAAAATTTATTTTTTAAAAACTTAATATTGGTATTTACCATCATACTGACACAGCTCTACGAATAAGTTAGATTTTTATTGAAATTGACGGTTTGACAATCGTCCAGGGCAAATACAACAAACTACACTCTATTAGAGCAGTTCAGTTCTATCCGGGATTTACAATCACAAAAGGAAAATGCGCTGACTCATTCGTTTATTGCAAATATGTCTGCTGAGTAATCCTTACACATCCCGGACACAATATAAACTAACAGCGACAGCAATGAGTGACTCATAAGTGGCCAGATGAATTTTTTTTCTTTTATTGAAATTCACTCCGAGCAAGGCCAGAAGCAGTGCCTAAAAGAGACCAACTAATGACCGCTTAATAGCAAAGAGCTACTAAAAGATGTAGTACCAGCAACTGCACTCTAACCGTAAAACAATCCGAACGGAACTGCACCACAATGGTAAAGTGCAGTGAGTGGTATCTGCCTTGGGCAATGGCATCTAGCTTCTTTTCTTCATTTTAGTCGCCTCCTATGACAAGCTGGAAATACATTAGGACTATTCTAACGCACGCACCTACAGGGTTACAGAAGTAGAAAGGTCTTCACAGACTTTAGCATTGTATTATTCTGATTAAAAAGTTATCACCATTACTACTTAATCACTATTTTGAAATATTGTATTTACTTGCGAGGACTGGCAAAATGTCAGCTACTCAGACACCCAAAGAAAATGGTTGTCATCAGAAGAAAATTCAGTAAGTGGACGATATTCCATCTCTTTGATTGTCTGATAGCAACCAAACTTCACAAAAAAAGGTTTCAAAATCATCTATGCTGCTATGAAATAGCAGTGTCGATAGTTATGAAGCTTTTTTTGCCTGCATATAGTGGTAAGACTTCGTAAATTCTTTTTCGATGCTAGCTGAAAAATACTCTGATAGGCATATCCTATCCAATAACATGAACATTTCAGACACCCAAAGAAAGGCTAGTGGTTATGTTCTTCCTTAACCAACCATGTTCATGTACAGGAAATGGCAAAAACATCAACACACAAAACTGGTACCAGCATGAGAGATCATGGATCGCCATATAATGGCCGAGTCGTATTCTCAGATATTTTCTCTTTTGACTGAAAAATTACTATATAATACGGGCTGGCGGGATGTCAGCTTCAGTCACCCAAGAAAAAGGTTTTGAAAGTAAATAATTTCACGCCTTAGTGCTAAGACATAGCCATCAAAGTATAGCCTTTTGAGTGTCTTGTAGCAATCAAACTATATAATAAGGTTCAAAGATATTTCATAGCAGTATTGATGTTTTTTAATCAATAAAAGATGACACGAATCTTCAAATAAACAGTATTAAAAACAAACAAAATAAAAGATATTCAATTGTAATTTTTTATTTGAATTGTTCGATTCGATTGTCATAGCTAGGGGTGGTAAGGAATAATTTTTACAATTGAATGAGCAGTATTATAATAAATAAACGTTCTTAAAATTTCTCGAAAAATCAGATTAAAAAAAGATTGAAAGAAAGGACAAAATCATCAACACTGCCATGAAATAAAGCTGGAGCTGGGCGGCATTAGGTTAATTTCATACCGGCATACCGCCGCAAAATGCCAGTATGCCAAGCCATTTTTAGCTATCAAGAACATGCTATTGTGTCGTTTCAAGGAGTCACCCGAGGCATGACCTAGCTAAAAAAAATGCATACCTCTATATGCGGACGGGTTGTTGTTCAATGACATTGCAAAAGTCCAATTGAGACATATCAGCAGGTGTGAGTGAGCTAAAGACCTGTTTTTTTTCATTACTCGATGCGATAAAGGATGAACTTGTCACCATTTCAGGCGATATGTCACGAAATACCGGTATCACTGCAAACCGACATTGAGAAGGTTAACGTGCTACGGTATTTTGAAAAACTCAATATCGGTATTTACCGTCCTACCGAAATAACACCGACCTCCAAATAAAGCTTGAAGCTTTTCATGTCCATTCGAAGAAAATAAGAAGTGGTGATGTGGTTGGAATGATATATATATATATTTATGTCGAGCCTAATTTTTGGAGTATATTTACCTGTGAATTGTTATTATATATGCAATAGGATACGCCTTTTCTTCTAAACTCATCGGTATGGTAATGTACTGCCGATCCCATTTGAACTTTTGACAATTTTTAGCCTCCGAAACAACATCTTCTAATTTTGGAATGAGTTTCTTTTTCTTTTCTTCGAACAGCTGAAAATAAAGAGATTTGAAATAAATTCAATCCGCGTAGGTACAGGCTTTAGAATAGTCCTAACATATTTCCTGAGTGTTATAAGAAGCGGCTAAAAAAACAAAAAGTGGTGGATGGTTTTACTGTCGCCCAGGGAAAATATCGCTCATTGCACTTTACCTTGTTGGTTCAGTTCAGCTTGGGATATGTTCCGTTCAGAAAGCAGTCGTTGGTAATGCATATTTATCACATTTAACTATTAATTTGTCCGAATATAATTTGTTAAGAATGAGTCACTGACAGATGAGGGTTCACGTAATGTGACCAACCATTGCCCAGATAAGATTCCATTCGCTATACTTTACTATGGTGGTTTAGTTTTGTACGGGAGGTTTACCGCTTAAAGTGCAGATACTGGCAATTTATATCGTAGTAGTTCTTTGACATTTGATTGGCCATTAGTTAGCTCCTTTTAGGCGCTGCTTTCAGCCTTGCCCAAGGCAAACTTCTAGAAAGAGATACGAAGAAGAATGAAGTTATGTAGGTTTCTATTAAAACTTACTCTAAAAAGAAAAGAAACGAACAATACTGGACTAGAAAGACATTAAACATGTTATACAACAAATTTCACACCTCAAAAATCCTAATTCTGAATTTGAATATCAGAAATGCATGGGCCTGGTAAAACTGATTCACTGAGAATTCATATCCGTTCTCATAATTTTTTCGGACCCTATAAAATCACTGATTCAGCATGATAGCAAATGTTGCGCTTTTTCTTTTGCAATCTATCCCAGTTATAGAAATTTAAAAATATTACTACCTATGCATTCGCTGATAAACAATTTATCAGACATTTCACACAACACAAATAAATTAGCCCAAAATTCCATCATGAAAATATGATAATATTTTATTATTTAACAAGTTTAATTCTTTTGGCAGATTTATGACTGACTGATTTGAAAAATCTTCGCTTTAATTTGAACCACCGAATCAAATTGTCCATGTCTACTTACAGTTCTATTCTGTTTCTTTACCTAAACTCTCCCACACTCAATAATCCTGTCCATTGTCTTTGCTATTTTCTCCTTCACTAAGACTTTGCGAATTCCTTTAAGCTCAACATAATAAAATAATCATAATTCAACATCTTCTGAATAATCTTCCAAACACCAGTTTTTATCTTGTACTATAGGTGCAGGTATCAGAATAGCAAACACATATTTCCTGCGCGTCATAAGAGGTGACTAAAAGAAAAAAAAGAAGTGGTGGATAGTTTTAACCTTGCCCGGGGCAGATACACTCACTGTACTTTATTATAGTGTTGCCCTCATGAATTTTCCTCTTCTTTCAATTCATTTACTTTTGGCTGTAATGTAACTTGCCTGTAGTTTTCTCCCTTTGCTCACTGTTTTATGTTTATGAATAAAATAGTTTTCAGTCAATTGATAACACAAACATGAAACTTTGTCAGAGAGATATGTCTCGCTTCCTATCAATACAGATTTTTCGTTCTATCTGTATTGTGTTTTATTGTGCTATAGTTATCTGCCTACATTGCTGTTGTTTGGCTTCGCTCCAGTGAAATATTAGTGTTATAATTCCCTATGTTGATAGTTACCATTTGGCATTTATGTAAATAGCAAGCTTTGATCCAAGTTCCAAATTTTGCTTGAACGATTGAATTTTCATCTCCTTACCATAGCATTTCAATTTTTTTTGGGATGTTTTTGCTTGAGAGTGCAATCGCTGGTACTACATCTTGTAGCTCTATGCTATTAAGTAGCCGTTAGTTCGTTCCTGTATCTTACCTTGCTCAGAGTGAATTACAATAGAAGCAAAATTATTTAATAGTTTTAAGAAATAGTTACCTTGGATCCAAGCTCCAAATTGGCAAGTTTTCCGTGGATGATAGAGTTCTCATCTCCTTTTAGTATTGCTTCACAGTTTATGTCAGGAACATTGATATTTTTCACAAGTCGTAATGATTCTATAGTATTAAATACTATTTGTAATGTTTCTTCATCTGTTCTACGATAATACTTTGTGATATCTTGAAGTTCTTCAACCTGGATTGGATTAAATTGAATTTTACAAAAATTGGGGATCATGACCAAACTCAAGAAGTGTATTGTTGCCCAGGACAGAAACCACTCACTGCACTTTACTTTATTAATATATTAGTGCAATCATCATTGGAATATACGGTCACGATTTGCAATAAAAACACAACCGGGATGTGGTATCATGAATCATATCTTTAAGACGTACCCAGTGTACCTAGTGGACTGAAACAAATAATTTTCGATCTGGTAAGGCTTTGTAAAATCTTAGAAATTTTGGCAGGTTCTCGGAGTCAGTTTGAAAATAGTCTGATTAGTATATCCAATCCGCAAAAATGTACAATTTTCCATATTTTTCTAGATTCCAGTTTCTCAAATTTTGCTACCAATTTAACTGACTACCTGAAGGACAGTAAAAATCTAGAAGCAAAGTGTTTCAACACTTATCGCTCTCATTCTGAAGATTGCATCAAAAGTAAAGGTCACTTAAACATTCTAAAAAGTAGCCTACCTCATATCAACTAAGGCAAACAGAACAGCCTAAAATCGAACTCAATTTTTCACTAAGAGTTTGATGTGGAGTCACTGTCAATAAGAACACTCACTGTAGCAAACGTAAAACTTCGATATGACTTTTATGGATTCTAATGTCTGTATATTGTGGTAAGACTCGAAAAAATCTCCAAAATTTGGGAAGGTTTTCGGAGTAAAACTTAAAAATAGTTGGGTTAGCATGAAATATTTTTTTTTAATTATCGAAATTTATTTAATCGAAATAATTTTCCCGAATCGAATATTCGAATCAGATGTCATATAATAAACAAACAAAGACATTTTTTTGATCAGGTTATAATTTATGTAAAAATCCACACTTATTTATAAAAAAATTTTAAATTATCATATTGCTGATTTCGAATTTTTGCAGAAATCAAATGGAAAAAGTTATGATTCGAATACTTCGGACAACACCAACCAGGAGTCTAGGCAAACATGGCCCGAGTCATGTTTATCAGAATCCAAATAAACAATGGTTTAACAGAACGATTAGCAATAAAAACAAAACCGGGATGTGGTATTATGAATCATATCCTGAACACTTAGACCAGTGTACCTGGCGGGCTAACAAAATCTCAAGGAGTCAGGCATTTTTGTCTTCAGTTATGCTTTGCCATGTATAAGCCACTGATGGATCGCACCCATGAGGTGCGATCCATCTGTGGCTCATACATGACAAAGTAACTTCCTGGTTAAATAGATATTTCAGAAAATGGCTACACTACCATTATTATAATACACAAAAAACATTACTTTTTATATTAAATCACCGGCTGGAGTGATAACGGTAACTTTCTTGCGTCTGACTAAAATTGCACGAAAGGTACCAAAGCAATCAACACAGATATGAGCACGCAATTCCCTTATTTTGCGAAACTATGTCAATTCGAATAGTAAATGAATTGTTCTGTTGATTCTATCCCGCTATATTCAATAAAAATGGCGCATTTTCTTATCCTGTTATTCTGAAATATATCTAAAATCAAGAATTTTACTAAATCGTATATGTTTATTTCCCAATGTATTCGAATGTTCGTTTCGTTTTGGACATTCCTGCTTCCGACACTTGAAGAAAAACATGATAACGTTGCCTCAGTACCAGTTATAGAGATTTATATTATTTAAGCTGCAATAGACATTTGCATAGGTTGCATTTTATAGTTTGTTTTGTTTTTGACCTACTGTTTTATGCTAGCACAATGCTGAACATGATTTTTTTACGTTTCAAAAGCAACCGAAAAGTTTTTTTTTTCTATAGCCACTTCTTAGAGTGGATCACCTAATGCAACGCCCTGTAACAGTGGCCAGAACTACAATAGACGGACAGAACTACAATTGCTGGTAAGATATGATCTTTTCCTGTTTGACTTAGCCTACCAAAGTTATAACACCCTGGGTTGAGAGGTGGGCATGGATAAGTGAGCCGGACTCGCCAGGACTCGAACCCGAGATGTTCAACCTGCGACACAAACATGTTTAACCACTAGGCCATCGCGCCCACAGTTTGCTAGACAAGCTAACAAAATGTTGCATAGATTTGTTCTTGCATAGATTTGTTTAAATATGTGCAGGGATCTCTATAATGAATTGAATACACTTGGAAATCAACATATTCGATATAGTTAATTTCGTAGTTTTAGATATGTAAATCAGGACAAATAAGACAGAAAAGTCAATTTTGCTCTCCAAATTGGCCATCCCTGGCAATGTGACTATGATTATTGCAAGAAAATACGAAAGTGTATTGCGGTTTAAGTGCGTGTTGTTTTGTTATTGAGAGAAATTCAATTGTATTGTATCTGACTAATGGATCAAAAACCCATGATTCAACAAAACGACAGAACCAGGATGCGGTGTTAAAAATCATGCCCTGGTTACACCGATCAGTGGATAAAGTATTACAATAATATGACTTCTAATCTATTCTGCGCTGGTTTAATAATTCGAACCCTGCATTGGTCACAAAGCTTTGAAACTTCTTTTGTTTGACAAAAATAACAGTTACAATACAAACACATTACAAACGTCTAAAGATTGTTATTTTAACTTAAAGTCTACAATGGGCACTTTAGGAAAATCCCACAAGCTGTTGCTTTGTTTACATTCAAAAGCAAATATTCTTATCATAGTTAACTGCTCTTAACTAGGGCTGATATGAGAGGTATGATATTTTAATTTTCATCGATATCGAACTTACAATATTTTAGAACCTGTGCCTTGTCGCAATCAAAGAAAAAGACTTTTTTTTATATAGCCCCTTCTCGGAGTAGATCACCTTTACCAAGGCCCTGTACCAGCGGCCACTTAGACAGACAGGGTTTGAGTTGTTGGAAAGTTATGTTCCTTTCACTTCGGCTTGGCCTACCCAAGTTATTACACCCTGGGTTATATATCCCCTTCTTGGAGTGGATCACCCTGCTCAAGGCCCTGTACTGGCGGCCACTTACACAGGGTTAAGAGTTGTTGGGAAGATATGATCTTTCCAGTTCGGAGTTCAGCTTGGCTTACCCAAGTTATTACACCCTGGGTTTAGTGGGTGCGGATTAAACGAGCGTGAGTCGATGGGACTCTAACCCGAGTCTTTAACCTGCGATGTCAACATGTTAACCACTTGGCCATCACACCCACTTTGAACGAACACTCAAAGACTTGTGACAAGGCACCTAGTCGTATGCTCAGAAATCCACACAAACTTGTGAATATTTTAGAATAAGTAACATAAGATTTGTGGAAATAAAAACTTAGTTGAGTTTTTGAAAATCCTTGTTAGATCCTCCAAATATCCAAAGTCTTGTAAATCCCTCTATCTGCTATTACAATCAAGGTCAATTTGTGTGGGCTCATTTTGACCAATACCGATATTCCTGGAAAACCTTGCTCGTAATTAACCGGTTGAAAATAATTGTTAAATATGTGTTTGCTAGGTATGTGCGACTGATGCAGGGTTCGAATTAGACTGGCAGAATGTCAGCTGCTCAGACAACCGGAGAAAATAAGTTCCATCAGAAAAAAAATAGCAAATGTGCGATATTTCAGGATATATCTCTTGCTAGAAGACAAAAATGCCTATTTTGAATGTCTGACAGTAACCGAGCTGTATAATCAAAATTATCAATGCTGCTATGAAATAGCATAGATGATGGTTTTGGAACTTTTGGCTCATCCAAAGAAAACAATATGAAAATTCAACAGAAATTTGTTGAACATTTATGTGGAGATACAAAGCCCATTTATGGCCTGGAGTGTAAATTTCAGAATTTCGAATGGAAGCAATGTTAATTCGAATCGATTCTAAGCATTTCAACAAAATTGTCGATGTTGACCTTTAACGGTAACATTATAACATTATTTCATGAGTCCTAAGGCTGGGCAAAAACCAAATGAATCATTTAGAATTCGAATCTGATTCTAATATTTTTTTTCGAATCCGATCAAATCGCTAACTCCATAAAAATATCAAATATCCGTTTTTTACTTTTTAATATTATAGTCTCCATTATGAAGAGCAAGCAGATTATATTTAAGGATTACTAATATCAGCTTGAACATACTTAAAACAGTGTATTTTCAAGTACACTCCAGTCCAAGAGGAAAAATTTTCATTTTAACAACAAAATACATTTTAACGACTAAATTTTGGTCAAATTTCAATTGTATTCTGGAGTTAATCATTTAGTAAATTTTTGTTTCCGTGACCAATTCAAGTTTAATTCGAATAATCTGTACTTTGAATCGATTCGAATCATCGAATCAAATTGCGCCACGCCCCGGCTAATTGGCGATTTGCATGATAACTTTTTGACAATTTCGTTCCAAATCAATGCATCGCTGTTTTGTTCTTGTTCAATGATGCTTGAATTTGAACAAAGAATGTGCTTTATGGTTTTGTGAAATAACTAAAATGCCACAGTATCTTAAAGTGGTTGGGAAGGAGTATTTTTTTAAATAGAATTGTAATCGTATTTTAATAGAATCGTAATTGGAAAGATTCCATTCGAGATATTAAATAGTCTGCATGAGCCACAGATAGAGAGGCGATTTTCCAATATTGTTTTTTCTTAGAATTGAATCTCTAATAAAATTTTCATTTATTATTATTATCATTCCTAGCTGGGTTAAAGAATTTTGTTTTGTCGTTGGGTATCTGGAATGTTTCTTTGAACGGACAAAAAGCTTGAATACGATCAAAAATGATTTTGAACCTCTTCGCTATTAAATACATCTTGGCATCGTGGGTTGTAGATCTCGGTTTCAAGCCCTGACAAGTCCGACTCGTTATTCCATGCCCACCACTCAACCCAGGGTGTAGCAACTTGAGCAGGGTCAGCCGACTAAAAAGATCATATCTTCCCAGTTTTTCTAACCTCGTCCGTCTCTAAGTGGCTGCTCATGGAGGGCCTTGGTCAGGACGATCTACTCCAAGATGTGGATTTAAAAAATAAATAAACGAATAGGACACTTAAAAATGCCATTTTTATCTTCTAGGGACATATATAATATCACCAATAATGTCCATTTGCTCAATTATGGAACCCATTGTCGTTGGTGTGGTAACCTATAGCAGTATACAATTCAAATTACAACTCTAGAATAAAGACTAGGCTTTAATCAACTCTTCCACAGCTAAGCACAAAGTGAACTGAATAGTAAATACTAGATACAAGGCAACAAGTGAGCCAGTCGTAAACAAAGTAATCAACCAATTTAGGATCACTTAATCATGGCGGTAGCTCAGCAATTACCAACTAACAGATAAGATTCAAATTCACATAAACAGTAATTGGATAAATCACAATTATGTACTGAATTAATTTATTTTAACCCCAATTAGATGTCTCATCAGTGTAGCTGCTAACTGTTTTATAGCAGTTTAGATGTTTTGAACCGCTTTGGTTACTTCCAGACACTCAAAAAAAGACATTTCAATTTTTAGCAAGAAGTATCGATAATGAAGTATTGCCACAAATTTTCTTCGGATGTCTGAGTAGTGGTATTCTGGTGGTAATCACAAGGAATTTTAGAATATTTTAAAGGAATTTAAGAATCTTAGTAAAAAAATTTAACATACCCTACTAATATTGGTTGGATGTTGATTAATTTCTAAATATTTCACATTGTCATCTTTTGTCTCTTCATCTTCTAGCAAAATTCTGCGACTGTATAAAAAATGATGAAAATCCATAAAGAATATATATGTTTAATAAATTTGTGGAAAGTTTTCTTATATTAAGATTAACCAAAACCGAATATATATTGAGTTCAGGATCGAATCGAATAATTTTTACAAATCGATTAAAATTATTATTTTTCAATAAATACAAAAAGCCAATTTTCTAAAATATTTTATTGGTACCAGATATCATAAGTATTTTTCAATCTTTTTATTCGTCTCGCTTTTCATCGGATGTTTGAAATGTGCATAAAACGTCTTCGGTTGAACAAGAAGCTTTTTTTAACAGTAGATTTCTACCAGACACTCATGAGGAAACATTTTACTCCTCTAGCGAGAGATCTATCATAAACTATTACCCCTCTGACAAATTTTTTCTGTTAGTTGCAATTTGCTCCGAGTAGATTCTGCAAGTTTGCTCTAAATATTTAATTCTGACCCTGGCATATATTAGGATTTCACTATAAGACCATTTAATTTAAGAATAATAAAAATACAGTATGATTTTTGATCAGAATATTTTGAGTTTTCTGATAAGGACATCCATGATACCGTATTAACTAAATGATATACTATATATAACGTATATAACTAGATAATACATGAGATACATACTTGGACTGGTACCAAATATCAAATATATTCTTTGGGCTTCGTCTTTTCAATGAAGCATTATCAGAAACTTTCTCCCATCGTTCGCCTTTTGTTACAAGTGTGGTGAGAAGGATTACAAATATCCAAACAGCAAGAAATATGTACAAATAACGTAAAACCCGTCTTTTTCTCGAACTGCAACATTGTAACACTGCACTTTTCGTCATTTCCAGACTATTTTATATCAAAATCACATTGTTTTTAGACCAATTGACAAAGGATATTCTGCATTCTAAGGTACATTTACAATACTTGCACAGAGAGAAATCTCAATAGGCCCAACTATCGGTATTAACTAGGAAAAAAGAAAAATGTCACTTGGATGATCGCGCAAACATACGTTAACCTTAAAGGATAGCACCTGACCCCGAGTTTGGGGACCTAGTAATGCTTAGTACCATAATATCTTTAAATGGTCACACAATTACGAAATTCGAATATATCGTTTATTGTCAGATTCTCTCTAATACTGATCATGGAATTTGGATATATTGTCAGACTCTCTTTAACTGCTAATAGTCTAACGATATAACAACGTTAACTTACAGCTTATATTTAAATCAACAAATTTATTTGGACATAAGTCCAAAGACAGGAAAATTAGGTTGCTAGCCAATACAAGATCAATATTTGTTTTCACTATAAAGTGTTATGTTGTGATTGTGACCAGATGCAAAAAATGCTTACGACCGTAAAAAGCGTAAACAAACTAAAATTTGTCTTATCGAAACAAACAAAAACTATAAAATATTTACCGACAGTATAGAATACGCAGAAACTGGGTAAGTTCAGAGTTATGCTTCTACAGTCTTGCTTAGCAGGGGTCTCATGAAGTTTAGTACCATATATCCGATTATCATAAACATTTCCCATGTTGGAAACGACTCATCCTAACCCGGGAGACAATGCCATATACTTGCAGCATTGGCGCCCCCTAGTTAGGATGAGAATATTCTGCCAGTTTTTATTTTGATGACATTCGGGAATATGGTACTAAACTTCACCAGACCCCTTAGCAGCTTAGTGCTATTGTTACTTTGCATGTACAGTGTATTGATCAAAGTGTAACTTAGACTGTAGATGCAGGATGAAATCCCTGGCAGTGATTTGTGACAGATTATAACTTCGGACAAGTTAAAATATAACGTTACAACATAGTTCTCAAGCAGCAAGTGCAGTACTTCATGCTGCATGCCTACGTCCTCCGTTCTTCGATCGTTAACCATATTTTGTACTGAGCAGCTGAAATACTCAGTACCGGAACCGTACTTTCCCTTGCCATAGGCTAGCCAGATAGCTATTCTCAAAATACTTTCCCTTCCTGCTTCACTAGCTCTGATCTGCTAATGCTGAATGAAAGGCCCAACCGGTCGCCATAGTTCGTGAACTGTGAAGGCAAAAGTGCAACCTTTTTCAGCTTTACACTGGCGCCTCTTCTACCTCCAGTCCATTTTTTCTTGTCGAATGAAGAAATCCCCAAACCCTGAACCTAGCACGAAGTCGGAAGGATTGGCGTAAAACAACACAGTATTAAGTCTGCGGAGTCAGAAATTTTTTAATCTGATTAATCTGAATTGCTTGCTGAATCCAAACCTAATCCGACCTGGAATGAGAACATCACGCTGCAAATCTTGCCAGAAAACTGGACAGGAAGCTTTTCTTTAATTCCAAATGCGTCAAAGTGGTTTTAATTTCTTGAATTAGGAGACTGAATCCAAACCTGATCCGGGCTAAATATTTTAAAGGCCGATTTGAATTGGCAATCACCCAACTTCAGCTGTAAGCGAAACCTGCCGGATTCTACTCCGGCAATCCGGATCATAAAGACTTCAAGTCAAGACTATGGTACAAAAATATCATGTTCTCATTCCACAGAAATCTAAGTTTATTGTCAGCTTTCGTTAGAACATAGTCTAACTTCTTCAGACAAGATTAAAGTGCAATGTTACTGAAAATGACCATATTTATACTCTTGTTTGTTTGTATATATCGATGTTCTGTCTGCTTTATACGTACCGCAGTATTGTCCTATTGTTCTTGTTTGTTTGTTTTAATCCTTAATGTTTATTCCTTTCGGTTTCCGAGTGTGCAGTTTGTTGATCCAAAATTGTTCTTTGTTTTTTCTATAGCCTTCACAATGATAGGTAGTTCATTGCAATGGATTCATTGGATAGGTAGTTCATTGCAAGATATCAACGAATTACGTAAAATTGTATCAAGACTATGGGTCGGATTTTGGAATTGCCAGATTTTGATAAGAAGTCTCATGCATCAACGTCATAATCATGCGAACAATAAATCATGGAAGATAAAAAGTATTTTCACGTTTTGATAGAATCACGTTCGTTTTGTTACATTACTGGTGGTTTTGCTAAATATTAAGACGCACTAGATTATGCGGGTTAGTTCAGTCAGTTTTCTGCGCGAGAATTGTAAGCTTCCAGATTTAAATGTTGATAAGTGCCTCTCCCCAATAATAATTTGTTCTGATCCACCACAGTGTGTTTTTGCTGTATGTATGTTTATTCGCCTTAAATTAAATACATCATCAATATATAATAATAAGAGACACATTATGATTATAAGACAGGCTGTGCGTACAAGATCTATTTCTATGATATCTGGTATCTGGATGTATTCTCGGCTTTCCTCTCTCGCAGGATTAATATGATATTCTAACAATGTTGGTTTATTTTACCGATAGCACCTTACAATGTAAGCAAAATTTCTAGGCCGCACCTACTGGTTGCAGAGAAATGAAGATAAATACCGATATCATTGCACGCCATAGACTAGCAAAGCATAGGTACAACTAATAAAACCATTAAAGGAAGGAGGAATTTTGAGAAATTCGAGTAAAATTATGATTCACAATCAGCGCCTATGGCGAAAAAATATTTCCTGAAATACATTTTTATTACAAAGCACCATGAAACAACCAAAAAACTCGCCGGAGCCACCCTGAAAATGATACTTTAAACCCGAATAATTTCTGCTGCACGCCGAAGCACGCGAGGCGCTAAAAAGGCCATTCTACGTTTTTTTCTATCGCCGAGGGAGCGATCGCACCACCCCCTCTCTAAATACGCTGAAGACCACAGCATACGCTAATGGGCACACAGAAAATTACAAAGAGTACAGATTATTCAAGTTTAATATAAAAGCACAGCGATCTACAAACATACATATCAAAAGCAGCATAAAACTATTAGAAATTAGTAGCATGTTTTTTATGAAAATTCCTTGTAACTAGGGCTGGGCAATTCGATTCGGCGATTCGAATCGATTCGAAGCACAATTTATTCGAATCAATCGTGAATCGTTCATAGGAACAAAACTTGCTAAATGAACCAAAATTTTCATTTTCAGTGACAGAATGCAATCGATTTTGGTCAAATTTGACCAAAATCGATTGTATTTATTCATTAAAATATGAAAATTGCTGCTCTCAGACATGGAGTATGAATTGAAAATACACTAAAAACTATAAATGTCTTAATTTTAACAATTTGTAATATTAAAAATTGGATTTTGTTATTTATATGGAATTAGTGATTCGATTCGAAAGAATTATTCGAATTAGATTCGAATTTCGAATGATTCGCTTTTGCCCAGCCCTACTTGTAAGCAATGTCGGAGGCAGAGTCAAAATGAACCAACTAACGACCAATACGGCAAAATATGTGCACCAGAAACTGCATCCCAAACTTTTTCTTATTGAACGAAATTCTTGCAGTAAAGCGTAATGAGTGGTATCGGTCATAGCCATGGGTTATTATTGAACATTTCGTCACTTCTTTGCTTAGACGATTTTGCTGTCTCCCAGGGCATATACCAGCTATGCACTAAACAAATGTTGGGTTAGGCACAGTTTAGAAATTTGTGAAAATTATGGCGTCATAATTTTATTGTACATCATCATAAAATAGCCGAAAATCGTGCCGGAGACGCGAATTTTTTTTTTTTGAAAAATTGGGAGTGATTTTGCCATGTAAGTGTCCGCAGTTGGGTTTCTTTTTTGTACGTCCAATCATGCTCTGAGTGAATTTTAAATAAAAAAAAAATAATGTAAGCAGTAATAGGCCTATTCCTATATAATATATATATTGCATAAATGCACATTGGTATAAGAGTACAATAAAATTTCCTTTAATTTTCAGTGATTCTATGTAAAAGTTCAAACTGTCTCGTTGATAAAAATAATGCCGAGTATGGACATTTGATAGACCGGGAATGACCATTTACAATACTTGTATATTTCCCAAAGTTCACAACTGTTTTGTTGATAGGGCTGGGCAAAACCGAATCATTTGGAATTCGAATCTTATTCGGTATATTTTTTCGAATCTGATCGAATCGTTGATTTCATAAAAATAACAAATATCCCATTTTTACTATTACTATTATAGTCTCCATTATGATAATTAGGAAATATACAGTTACGTATTACAAATATTAGCATAAACTGGCTTGAAGGCGATGTATTTTCATTGTAACGTCGAAATACAATCGATTTTGGTCAAATTTGACCAAAATCGATTGCATTTTGCCGTTAAAAATGCACTTCATTTAGCGTGATTTTGTTCTTATGACCGATTCACAATTGATTCGAATAATCTGTACTTCGAATCGATTCGAATCACCGTTGGCTGTTGATGAAGCGCGCCAACGTGCGCGGCCATAATTTGCAAAAAATTATCGATGTTATATTGCTTTGTTGATGGAAATTGGGCCGACTTGATGAACGGTTGATGAACCGCGCTACTGGACGCATTTAATCAACAGCCCGTAATCTAATCGAGCTGGAAAAGTTGATTTTGATAAATATATATTTTTTTGAATAACCGAGGTCGAGCCTAATTACTAGTGCTTCGTTTAGTTCTAATATATTGGTGGCCACACTGTAACAAAAGTACAGTGAATTTACTGGCTATTTGCAGTAATTGCATATTTCACAAGTTGAAGTGTCATATCCACCGCCCACCCCACCCTTTGCCGACTGGAAGAAATTCTAAAATTACCTTTTAAGCGCTTTAAAACGCAGATCTTAACTTTTCTCAAAAGGATATTACGCCTATTTACTCTAGCTTATATTCTAAACCTCTTTTTGGAAAAATAAAATGCTATTTCCGAGGGTAAATTTATTACCTGCGGCGTATCAGATACCTTGATTGTTATAATGGGATAAATTATAAAAGAAAAAAAGAAATATTTACTATATTTGGAGAATTAATGATTCGCTTCAATTTGACAAAAATTATTTGAATACAGATTCGAATTCTATATAAATCTGTTTTGCCCAGCTCGGAAAGTACGAAAGTTTTTCCGCATTTTTGTTAGAGTTTAGTTTTGTTTTCGATTTTTCTTATTATTTCCAAAGAAAATTTTTTGCCTGCGGCGCCCATTATGACGTTATAATTAGACCGGTTTGTCAAGTCCTGAAAGTAAGAAAATTTTACTGCGCGTTTTATGTTTGAGTCTAGTTTTAAATTGTCTTGAATTTTAAAAATCAAAGATGATTCGTTCAGTTCTCTTTAGCCAACTTTGCTTGTACACTTTTGCTTAACCGTATCGACATTGATATTGAAGCCGAATTCATTGTTGCAGATTTCCACGACCTTTGCTTCGTCCATTATATTGCATCGAATCCAGACCTGTGAAAAAGGACAATATATATTGGCGACAGCTATTTTTTTTCACAGAATACACTTTTCAGAAAAAAGATAATCGGTAGTGTACTTGTCTGCGCGCAGATGGCACGCAAAAATTTGTCTATAGTTAAGACAATTTAATAAAAATTTCACAATATTTTGAGAAGGACTCTTTCCCTGTTCATGAAACTTGCGAGAGAGAGTCCCGCGCCGGTATTTGCAGTATTCTGAGGAGTCGTAATTATCCTTGCATATCGTTACCCGACAATACGCCTGTACGCTTCTTCCAAGGAAAAATTTTGCCAGCGTCGCCGATTATAACGTCATAATTTAACTCCGTTTTTTTTTTTTAATTTGCCCTTCCCGTTTTCAAGGTTCTAAATACGACAATTCAATTCCCATGTGATTTTCCCGCAACCATGAATTTCATTTTTTTTTTCAAGCATGAGCCACAGATAGACCGCGTCTCATCGACGCGATTCATCAATGACTCATACTCCTACATAGAGGGGTGGACAATTCGATTCGGTGATTCGAATCGATTCGGAGCACGATGTATTCGAATCAATCGTGAATCGTTCATTGGAACAAAAACTCGCTAAATAAACTAGAATTTTCATCTTTAATGACGAAATGCAGTCGATTTTGGTTAAATTTGACCAAAATCGATTATATTTCATTGTTAAAATATGAAAATTCTTGCTCCTGGTGTGCATTGAAAATACAGCACAAACTATAGATTTCTTTATTTTCACGATGAAGACAAGTTATAATAGTAAAAATGGGATATTTGTTATTTACATAGAATTAGTGAGTCGATCCGATTCGATTCCGATGCTTTGACAAAAACCGCTCAAAGCTCAAAACATCACGAATGGAGCTGAACCGCTACGGTAAAGTGCAAAAAATAGTATCTGCCCTGGTCGATTAATCTCTACCACTTATTTGTTTTCTCTCAATCGCCTTCCACGACACACTACGTGAAGACTATTTCAAATTCTGCACATAAAGAGCAAACTCAACCCAGGGTGTAATAACTTGGGTAGGCTAAGCCGAACAGGAAAAAATTTATATCTTTCCGGCAATTGTAACTCTGTAACCTGGTCAGGGTTATCCACTCTAAGAAGTAGCTATAAAAAAATACTCACAGCTTTTCCTGAATCGGTAGCGAGGAGGGTGTAGCTCAATCCCAGAATTAATGGTGTAGTGATCGGTTCGGTTGTTCCTCTGCCCTGCAACAAAGAGGCATATTAAGGATGAATTTCAATATTAGGATGCGGGAAAGAAAAATCGAGAACACAGTTTAACCTGTGGTGACCTATGACTATACTGAACAATTTTTTCGTTGGTTGGAGACCATTCGGAGGACAATTCATTCGGATCAATCGTGAATCGTTCATTGGAACAAAAATTTGCAAAGTGGAGTGGAGGTTTCGTTTTTTAAATACAAAATGTAATCGATTTTGGCCAAATTTTGCGTCGCCGCCACTATCCTTGGACTGTTTGTCATGATATATATTAAAACGCTTTAATCCAGATAATGTTTTCTTGTTTGTAGCGCCCAGCATAACGTCATAATTTTGACATTAAATTATTTCTTCTACTCCCCCCTCACCCGTTTATTTCAATTTTTGCCAGCTGCCAAGATGCGTCCATCTACCGACCATGCTTGGATCTTGGATCTCATTAATCTCATCAACAATTTGGAATTTTGGAAATATGCCATTACTGAAAAAAGTGGTAGAGGGTTTCACTATCGCCCAGGGCAGATATTACTCATTTAACTTTACCATGGCAGTCCAGTTCTGTTGAGGATATTTCCGTTTAGGGTGCAGTTGCTGGTACCACATCTTGTGGTGGCTCTTTGCTATTAAGTTGTCGTTGGCTAGTTACTTGTAGGCTCCGCTTCCCACCTTGCTCAGAGTGGATTAATAATAATAATAATAAACGGTACTACCTTTCCTGTCATAGTTAACTTACATATTCGAAGCATTCCATTTCTCCTTTTGACTTATCAGGGGCTCCGGGTGGTATTGCACATTTACAATATACAGGGGGATCCTTGGCATCTTGTCTGTAAAAGGAAAAAGAATTTTAAGCGACCGCCCGTGAATGTGGATCCGAGGGTTGGACATGCCCTTCTCCCCAGTTTTGAGAAAAGGAGACACTCATCCCTGAAATAATTTGCATAATATTTTAAAAATACGTCATAGAAGGCAAAATTTTTGCGCGCTTTGGGCGCGAATTTGCTTCCTGTATATGTTTTTGTTGTTCCAAAAGGGCTACCTTCTGCAAATAAGTCCGCGCGTCTTTGTGTCGCAATTTCTCTTTGAGATAAAAAGGAAAATATAGATTTTCATTTTTTTTAAACCCCCCACCCCCAGATTTGAGACATTCCGCCATCACATGCGACTACAGCTTTGTCGCAGGTAGGGCTGGGCAATTTGATTCTTTGATTCGAATCGATTCGAAGCACGATTAATCCTAATCAATTGATCTATTGTTAATCGTTCACAGGTGCAAAAACATGTTAAGTGAACCAGGATTTTCATTTTCAACGACTAAATGCAATTGAAGGGGGGGCATCAATAAAATAAAAATGTTTTCTTTTCAGTCCAAAATATTTTTTGGTCTTTTTAACAAAAATCGGACAAAAAAGAACAAACAACATATAGAAAAATCGCCCCGGAGGCGCGCGAAATTTGTCCTATTATGTTGAAATTTTACGGGGCAAAGGGGCGGATTTTTATTTTCAACGACGAAATTTGATTTGGCCAAAATCGATTATATTTCGTCTTCAAATATGAAAATCGTTGCTCTTAAAACTACAAACTATAGATATCTTAATTTTCACAGCGGGGACAAGTCATAATAGTAAAAATGAGATATTTGTTATTCACAAAGAATTGGTGATTCGATCCGATTCGAAAAAATCATCCGAATCAGATTCGAATTCAAAGTGGTTCGGTTTTGCCCAGCCCTAATTGCAGGTTTATTTCTCCAATGAGAAAGAAATCATTACCAAATGCTGTCGCGACGAAGGGTCTCAAATTGGGGTAGGGGAGGGGGGGGGGGCATCAATGAAATAAAAATGTTTCTTTTTTAGCCCAAAATATTTTTTTGGCCTTTTTAACAAAAATCCTCATATTGGGACAAAAAAAAAAAAAACCTATAGAAAAATCGTCCCGAAGGCGCGGGAAATTTGTCCTATTAAGTTGAAATTTTAGGATAACAACCGAAATGTTGGATAAGTGGAGGGAAGAGAGATTTCATTTGCCGGGGCGTTCCATCAACAGCCCATACTCGTCATAAAAAGCATATTTTATAGATTTATTTCAATATCATCGAGTCAAATTACTGCTAAAGAGAAGTGATTTTACTGCATTTTTTTATAGTGTACTCTAAGGGGCAAATGCACTTTTAATTCATACCTTCTGTACCTCAAACAAATTTGATCAACTTCGAAAATTTCAGTTTAATTTTCGATTGAAAAAAAATACATTTTATTTTACGAATTTTTGTTCCAATGGCTTTTAAACTATTGATTCGAATTATTTGTGCTTCGAATTCGATTCACCGAATTTAATTGCCCAGCTGGGGGGGGGGGGGGGGGGGGGAAGGGGGGGGGGGGGGGGGAACTTGCGTGGGGGGGGGGGGGGGGGGGGGGGGGGGGGGGGGGGGGTGGGGGGGGGGGGGGGGGGGGGGGGGGGGGGGGGGGGGGGGGGGGCATGTTGCCATGCCGTGCAGCCCCTTCACTGACAAAAAATTACTGTTGTGCCCTTTATGACGTTTTGATTTAACCGGAATTTTTTTTCACCCCCCCCTCTTTTCAAGGTTATACATACACCACTGACTACAGGCGACGCTTACCTATAAATGTCGGCATTGTCAATAAGGTAGTCGGTAACCCCTTGAGTTTCATCTTGAAATGTGCAGAAAGCTGGAAAATAATTTTGTTAACTAGTTATATTTTGGATACGACTAGGAAAAATCGAATCCTTTACAATTCAAATCTGATTCGGAGCGTGCTGCACCAACTGCCAGATATTCTATTTGTATGAGAATCTGAACTTCCCCGCAATGAATTATATATTATAAATATAAAATGCAGGATGAAGATTTTTTTTACAACCACTCGCGGTGAACAAGGTCCTAGGGCTGGGCAAAACCGAATCCCTTGGGATTCGAATCTTCTTCGAATAACTTTTTCGAATCGAATCGAATCACTAATTCTTTGCCAGTAACAAATATTCCATTTTTTACTATTACGTACTTGTCGCCATTATATAAAATATAGACTTTATAGTTACGAATTACAAATATTACCACGAACAAACTTAAAGGTAATATAATTTCAATTACACTCCAAGTTGACGAGCGAAAATTTTCATTTTTAACAATAAAATACAATAAATTGTGGTCAAATTTGACCAAAATAGATTGCATTTTGTCGTTAAAAATGAAAATTAGTGAAAATGAAAATGAAAACGAGGGAAAATTTTCATTTTTAATGATAAAATACAATCAATTTTGGTCAAATTTGACCAATATAGATTGCATTTTGTCGTTAAAAATGAAAAATTTCACTTCATTTAGAACGTTTTTAGTTCCTACGACGTTTCACGACTGATTTGAATAATCTATGCTTCCAATCGATTCGAATCACCGAATCAAATTGCCTTGCGCTAGTTACGTGATGGGCATTGATTAACGAGCCAGACCCGCCAGGAATCGAACTCGATATCTTCAAACTGTGATGCCAACTTATGATCACTACTAGGTCATCGCGTACTACAATTATGGAAACGAAAAACTAAAAAATTGGCAAATGGTAAGCTTAAGTTTTAAAGCACTTCAAACCATATTCTCACCCCCCCCCCCCCCCCCCCCCCCCCCCCCCCCCCCCACCCCCCCCCCCCCCCCCCCCCCACAAATACGCTAATGAACCTGGACGATGATGGAACACGCAGGAAATTAACCAGCTGATGAGCAGAGGGAACTCACTTCTGTTGATGGACAAAGCCGAATAATTTGGAATTCGAATCTATTTCTGAAAATTTTTTTCGAACTGAATCAAATCACTATTTCGATATAAATAACAAATATTCTATTTTTAATATTGCAACTTGTCTCTACTGTAACCATCGATAAATTTGTAGTTACAAATTGCTATTCATTGGCATAAACAGACTTGAAGGCACGGTATTTTCAATTCACACTTCATGTCTAAGAGAAACAATTTTCATATTTTAACGACAAAATGCAATCGATTTTGGTCAAATTTAGTCAAAATCAATAGCTTTTTGTTGTTAAAAATTAAAATTTGGCTAATTTTTGTTCCTATGAGCGATTCGAATAATCTGTGCTCCGAATCAACGAATCAGACTTCCTAGTTCAACTCACAGCGTTTCGGCTCCTCAGCCAATGCAAATGCCACCAGGAAGCTTAGTAGAATCGAAAGAGTAGCGTAGAACTGCATGTTTTGCTTTGCCTTTGTCGGTTGTTCTTCCGGGAAGCTTGAGTCTTTATTTTAGTTTGATAGATTGAATATTTGTTTGAAATAGTCAAAGTACTCTATAATCTAAAATGGAAAGGTTGATTTTTACGATTTTTTTCAAAATTATATTTTAATCAGGATTCCTAATGAGCTGTTTTAAAAATATTTCTCGTTTTTCGTTCGTCGTCATCGTTCTTAAATTATAATTTTTACCAGCAGCAACTAAATATTCTACGTAATTTATTAATTAATTTGTAATTTAGGCAGTTTTAGGAAGAAGGACCGAGTTTACCTGCCTACAGCGTTGTGCCGTTTGCGTAAAACGCAAAGTTAAAATAAAACAAACAGAGAAAAAACGCAACCTACGCAAACGTGCATTACGGCCTCAAACCTTATCAACAAGAGCAGTATCTGCTCGGCTTTACCGACTCAATAAATTTATGATAAAATTGGCGAAAAACGAAACATTTTCTCGTGACTTCGCGACGATTTTCCCCTTTCGGCGTTTGGCGACAAATTCTATCATACGAATATCCGTTTCAGCTGAAATTTTTGCCGTGTTTTGCAGAGTATCTTAAAAATTTCTTGTGCACGGTGCAAAGTTATCAAAGTTATCTTCCTTCGGTGAGTCGAACTGTCGCTGCGTACATAGGTGCATGCAGTTCCCTTCATTTTCCAACATGACCTAAAGCTTTGCTATGCAAGCTGAAGGAGAGTGCTCGTGTCTATTTTGTTACACGCAACGTAACGTAATGCATTGCGTTGCGTTTCATGTAACAAAACAAAAATGGCAAAAAATACTTTACTTTAAATGAAATTCACAAGCTTCGAAAGCACAAACGTATGAAACTGAATGAGCGCTCTCCAAACTTCGCTTGCCTGCATAGCACACCGTTAGGTTACTCTAGAAAGCGTACAGAAATACACGCAAAGCGTTTGTGCTAGCGTAAAACGCAACGTTAAAATAAAACAAACCAAAAAAATCGCAAGCGTGTATTGCGTCCTGTACACAAATGACGTCGACAAGGGTTTTAGAACGAATGTAAATTTGTCTGGTAAAGCCAAATTAACGAAGAATTCATCCAAACTGTAACAAAAACCCAGTAAAATCGCTGTGTTTTTTATAGTAATTTGACTTCCACCAACCTAAACGTGTATTGACGCTCTTTATTTTGATACAAACCACGTCGCCATGGGGTTCATATCGAATGTGACGCGTTTTGTAATTAAACTCAGCTTAAATACACGTTCTTTTTTCCGCGTGACTTCACCGTTCATTTCACACTCCCTTTTTCGCCCAAGCTCGGTTTACGAGTGGATAAAGCTACAACAGGCTTGACAAGCTCAGTCCCAGACAGGAAAGTTTCATGAGCGTATCTCATTGCCAAACATGAGCCACTGATGGATCGCGACTTCCAGGCGCGGTCCATCAGTGGCTCATGCTTGGCAAAAAAGAATTTCTTATTTATACCCAAACCATTGATTCACCTGCCCCTTCGCAAACTGAAAAAATTCTAAAATCACTCATAATGTGCTTTAAAACATATGAAATCTCAAAATTTTTCGCGCGCCTTCGTTATTAAATACTATACTTTTTTTGCATATTTTATGCCGTAAAATCCCGTTTTCTAACAAATTTTCGCGCTGGCGACGCGATTTTGGTTATTTTTTGTAGTAATAATATTCGATAAAAAATTTCTGCGGCGCCTACTATGACGTCATAATTTCATCTCGAATTTTTTTCCCAGACACAACTGAACCCATATGGCAAAGTGCAGTGAGTGGTATCTGGTTCAGATACCGTTTTCGAATCGGATCGAATTGTTACTTTTGTTCAATTAACAAATACACCGTTTTACAGTTTGCCCGAATAATTTAATCAAGTTCAAAGCTACGAATTTATCAATTCAATGTCAGAACTGAACATCGAATCCCTAATCTTTTTTTTATAGCCACTTTTTGGAGTGGATTACCTTGAACAAGGTCCCGTATTGGCGACCACTTATAGACGGACATAGTTAGATTTGTTGGAAAGATATGATCTTTCCTGTTCGGCCGAGCCTACCAAATTCATTTCACCATCGATTGGGTGACGGGCGTGGAATAGCGATCCGCACTCGTCGGGATTCGAACCCGAGATCCTCAACCTACAATGCCAGCATGCTAATCGCTATCCCACGGCGGCCACAATCCTAACGCTCCTTTTCTGTTTTTTGATTCCCCTCTCACGAAACGTGGGGAATACCTTAAAGAAATATTAAACCGCGAATCCACAGGACGCCCGCCACTCACGCAATTCGGTTAACAACGACTGTGCGCTCTTCAATCACGCGATCCGTTTGACAACGACTCGCGTGCAGTCGTCAAGGTAAAAGGTCCAATTTGCGCAAAAAATAATCAGCAATGCCTCCTCCGCAATCGGAAAATTATTTTTTTTGTTAAGTATAAGTCACAGATGGACCGCGCCTCGGCGGCGCGATCCATCAGTGGCTCATACTTGAAAAACATTTTTAACAAAAGATCTTTAACTGTGAGTCGCGCGTAGTCACCAAAGTAAGAGCCAGACTATCGCATGTGAGGTATAGCGGGCGTCAACCGCTTTTTATGGGAAATTGCCATAAAAGAAAAAAACTAAGGCCAGGTCTATTTATAGTTCCTACTTTCGGTTTTGTTACGTTGTTGTATCCAGGTTACTTTGGGAATGTCACGGAATGCTCGCGAAAAAGGAAAAGGAATTAGCGCAACCGCTAATTGCTATTCGGATGTATATGTTTTTATATAGAAATTCGCTCTGAGCAAGGCCGAAAGCAGTGCCAATAAGGAGCTACCGTAGGTAACGACCGCTCAAATGTAAAAAAACTACCACGTGCTAAAGTACCAGCAACTGCACCCTAACGGAAAACAACTCATACAAAACTAAACGACCACGGTTGAGTGCCAGGAGTAGTATCTGCCCTGGGCGATGTTTGCTTAGAAACCGTGGACGGAAGGCAGGAAGGCCAAGCCTACTTCCTACTTTTAACTTCCGGCTTTGTTACGTTTTTGTGTCCAGGCTACTTTGGGAATGTCATGGAATGTCCGCGAAAAAAAGAATTAGCGCTACCGCGAATTTGATATTCGGGTATATTCCTGCATCACTTGTGCTAGGACTAGGACTTAGCATTTTTGCATTTGAATCGTTGTAATATGCTTACTTCAAGTATAGGGAGGGAGTTGACAATGGACATGGAAAAAGGAATTTGTTTGTATCGAAACCTCCACGCCGGAGACAAAAATTGAGAGTTTTTTTAATCAATAAATGGATTCTTTCCAATCGAAAATCGTCCGATTGCTTATTTAGAGGGCACTTGAGCGATCATGACCGATATACTCTTTAATCTTGTCATGCATTCTTATTTTATTCTGCCAAGCATGAACCACTGATAAATAGCGCCGTCGATTGTCACACTTGACGAATAGTCCTAGGAAAAAACGAATCATTTGGAATTCGAATCTGATTCGGATAATGTTTTCGAATGGGATCGAATCAGTATTTTTTTTCTTTTTTTTTCAAATTCACTCTAAGCATGGCTGGAAGCAGCTTCCAAAGAGCTACTAAAAGATATAATACCAGTAACTGCACTCTTCCCTGTAAATAACAAATATCCCGTTTTTACTTATACAAATTGATTCCAAGAACTTTATAGTTAAAACATCGTTAAAAGCAATATATTTTCTATTCACACTCCATGTCTAAGAGAAAAATTTGACCAAAATGATCATATTTCGTCGTTAAAATATGAAAATTGTTGCTCTTAGTGTCAATTGAAAATACACAATAAACTGTAAATTTTTGATTTTCACATCGGAGTCAAGTTATAACAGTAAAATAGGATATTTGGTATTTACAGAGAATTAGTGATTCGATCCGATTCGAAAAAATTATTCGAATCAGATTCGAATTCCGAGGTATTCGGTTTTGCCCAGCGCCAGTGATAACCACTTGGTTATCCTATGGTGCCTGTAAGCTTTTAAAATCTTAGACATCTTGCTGGATGCAAACATCTTTTTTTTCATCTAGAACCTCTGATATGGCAAAGATTTGCATAAATTAACATAAAATGGCGGGAAAATATTACAATAAAAGATGAGATTTTTATTTCACATATTACAAGATTTATTTAAATAAAATTTAAATAAATCTGGTAATATGTGGAATAACTTAATTATTTAACTATCTACCTTATCTTATTTAAGTATCCTTGCGACATTGGTCGTACACGGATCCATCTTCATAAGAGGAGTAGAACAGAGGATGGACAGTTCGTTGCACAACACCTGATGCATCTCTTGGCTTTCAGCGAAAATATTATTTAATTAATATTATATTAATTATAACGCGATTGCTATAAGAAATTGTATTGAGTTTCCTGGCCAGGGCAATCGTTCGCCTTTGTTCTTATATCCTTGACCGCGATCAAAATCTATTAAAATCTGCAGGAACTCCCAAGAAAATTACAGATATTTTTTTTGCCACGCTCAAAATAAACAGTGTTAGTGTAGTTGGAACTTCATAAGATTCCCGGTTCGTCGTACCAATATTGTTACACCCTGGGATGGGTGGATGGCATGGAATAAAAATTCAGATTTACTGGAATTCGGGAAGAACCCATATTACTGCTAACTGCTTTAATATTGGTATAAGGCTTTTGATCTCCGGGGCAACAACTGATCGGACCACACCTTCCTTCAAGCATTTTTTTATATAATTCATATACAAGAAGTCGAGTCACCGGTGAAAGGGCGTCCGTGGACGAATCTGATTTGTAAAAATAAATTTTTGAGCAGAACAAAACACATCACCAGCACATGTAGGTGATTTTACCTATCGCCCAGGGCAGATACCACTCACTCCATTTAACATGACAGTTCTGTTTGTTCCCGCACAGAGTACAGTTAATGATACAACATCTTGTAGTAGTTTTCTGTCATGAGCGGTCGTTAATTCTTTTAAGGTCGCATTACACGTTTGCGTAGGTTGCGTTTTTTCTGCGTTTGTTCTATTTTACCCTTACGCGTTACGCAAGCGCAATGCTCTGCATGCATTTACTTAAGTTTTCCAATGAACGATTTGCTATGAAAGCTAAGGCTTATTGCTTGTTTCGTTTTTTTGCGTTTGTGCTTTGTAGGTGAGCACGACTAACGCAAAGCAATGCAGGCGTGTATTGCCGTTTTTATTTTATTACCCGAAACGTAATGCAACGCATCGGTAAGATGACTTCACATGTATGTAGGTCTGGGCAATTCGATTTGGTGATATATATATTCGAATATATTCGAATCGATCGTGAATTGTTCACAGGAACAAATACTTACTAAACGAACTAGAATTTTTATTTTTAACGACAAAATGAAATCGATTTTGGTTAAATTTGACCAAAATCGATTATATTTGGTCGGTAAAATATGAAAATTGTTGCTTTTAGACATGGAATGTAAATTGGATATACAATCCAAAGTATGAATTTCTTGATTTTCACAATGGAGCCAAATTGTAATAGTAAAAATGGGATATCTGTTATTTACATCGAGTTCGTGATTCGATCCGATTCGAAAAAAATATTCGAATCAGATTCGAATTCCAAATGATTCGGATTTGCCCAGCCCTACGTGTATAGTGGCCTTTAGAGCAAGGTTTCGGACCATGCTCAAGTGAATTGCTCGATCTATCAATGATTCAAGCTTAACAAAACATGTGCGCTTTAACTATTTCTGATCGGTTAGCCACAATCGGGGCGTACCCAGTAGACGTATATCATCGAGAGCTCACTTCTTGTTGAAATCACATATTTCACAAATTGTGGGTTGGCTCTTTTGTTTGTTCAGTAAATCCATAGATATCTTCACTGCACCTTTTCTCAATGAGATTATCCGGCGTTTCCAAAAAATAAAAAAAAATATCATTTAAGGTGTTCCAAAATGTAAAACAAACATTATTACTTTTCAGACTCAATTAACTATAAATTCTTAATTTCAAACGGAACCTGAAATTTTAACACGTGATTCAATTTTCCACAATCCTATACGGTGGTGACCTTTCAAATAATTTCTGACTAGGGCTGGGCAATTCGATTCGGGTATTCGAGTTGATTCGAAGCACAATTTATTCGAATCAATAGTGAATCGTTCATGGGAACAAAAACTTGCTAAATGAACTAGAATTTTAATTTTTAACGAGAAAATGCAATCGATTTTGGCCAAATTTGATCAATTATATTTTGTCGTTAAAATACGAGAATTGTTGCCCTTAGACACTGGGTATGAATTGAGAAGTACAATAAACTATAAATATTTTGATTCACACAATGGGGACAATTTGTAATATTAAAAAAAGGATATTTGTCACTGTCATGAAATTAGTGATTCGATCCGATTCGAAAAAATTACTCTTGCATAGTGATTGCAGCCTAGTTCCTTCTTAAACTAGACGAAGTAAAGCGAAACTAGGTAACAAAACTGTAACAAAAGTACACTAAATATACTGGTCATTAATTGGTCATGTTGATGAGTTGTTTGCCAATTATGGGGTGTTGATGGGACGCACCGCGAGGGTACATATTTGGACAAAAAAGTCAATTTTGAATTGTTTTCAATATATCGTCAAGTAAAATTACTGTCAAAGACCAGTAATTTTGTTGCATTTTTTGTTACAGTGTAGATTGAAAACTTAATTGATTTTAGGTTAAAATATTCAAATATTTCATTTTGAAGGCTTTTTTTATAATTTTTGTACTAGGTACCAATTTTTTTTTTTTTTGGGGGGGGGGGCCGGGGGTGGCTTAGCATGTTGCCATGAAGCTCAATTCGACGACCGACAAATAGTGAAGACTACCGTTTTATGAGATTTTACGAAAATTTTTTGCGCGTCTTACATAATTAACCCATATTTATTGTGAAATCTCATTTTTAGAAAATTTTTCGCACCCGAGTTACTGTTTGGAAAAGTTGGCACCCATTATAACGTTAAATTGAATTGATCAAAATCCCTTTTCAAATTTTGCACGGCCTATTTTCAAGGTTCTAATACGTCACTGCACCCTAGGATTCTTTGGTTGATTTATTGTTTGTATAATAAATCCGTAGATACTTCACTGCACCTTTTCTCAATGAGATTATCCGGGCATTTTACGAAGTAAGAAAAGCATCATTCAAGGTGTTCCAAAATGTAAAATCAACAGACGTATTATTCAGATTTAATTTTGTATAAATCCCAAACGGAACTTAAAATTTCATCACGCCCATATGCTTTACGCTATGCTACTTTGCGTGCGACTCTGGTGTTTCTCTTTCTCAAAACTTAAAAGGGGGATGTACCACTTGTACTCCTCCCCAGTTCCACCGCAAGCGGTTTTGCCCGAGCACTGCAGAATGTCAAGCCCACTGGTAATGCTGGGCAAAAACGAATCATTCAGAATTTGGATCGAATCATAAATTCTATCTAAATATCAAATATCCCATTTTTTGTATTACAAATTGTCTCAGCTCATACCTAACAAAACTAATTTGTCCAATGGATTTCTGAATGGGACTAGATCACGGGAAATTAGCAAAAGTCTGTCATCACAAGGGAGAGTACCGTGCGCTGAAGGAAGCGATTACCGATATTAAGCAGAATAAACAAACTTAAATACACAAAAGTGGGGCGTAAACATAAAAAATTGAAGGTACAGTTCACTATTTGGTTCCAAAAGCAATGAAAATGTATGATAATACTTTCCACCATCACAAGGGATGGGCTGAAGGACGCGATTACCGATATAAAGCGAAATAAATAAATCGAAATACACATGAAAGAACGAGTAAATATTGATTTAACATTTTATAAAGTATTTTTTATAAAATTTTTGGGGGATTTAAAATTCAACAAATACCACCTGCGTGAGGAAGGCCTTCAAAAAATTTGGATCCTTGTGTTGATAAGTATACCGGGAGTATACCATGCGCTGAAAGAAGCGATCAACGATATAAAGGAGAATAAACTAATTTAAATACGCAAAAGCGGGGCGTAAACATAAAACATGAAACATAAAACATGGATATAAATACCCAGAACCTAAATAAATTATGATGTTACTTTTGCACGCCACAAAATTTGTTTTCTCGTCTCCATATTCTTTCAACCTTTTTATGGTTTAGTTCGTTGATGCCATGTAGGTACGGGCTTTAGAATAGTCCAAACGTATTACCTTCATGTCGAAAAACGCGACTAAAAAGAAGCAACGAAGTGGTGGATGGTTCTATCATCGCCCAAGGCAGATACCACTCCTTGCACTTTACCATGGTGGTTCAGTTACGTTTGGGATGTTTTCCGCTTAGAATGCAGTTACTGGTACTACGTCTTTTAGTAGCACTTTGCTATAAAGTGGCTGTTATTTGGTTTCTTTTTTAACTCCGGTCTTGCTCACAGTGAATTTTTATATAAAAAATAATAATAAATGGTGCTGCTCCTTACTCGCTCCCAGTGAAGTACAAGATACAAATTGGGGAGGGGGAGTGAGATTAAATCAGAAAATGTTGTACTCAAATTGTGAAAAATTTTCCTTTTATATGCTTATCGCGGCCAAATTAAATAGTTAGAACTTGTTTTCCGGCTAAAATTTAGCCAGAATTCGCAAAATGAGCCTGTACTTTTTTGCGCACCTTCTGCGAATATTTTCGTATAGTATGACTGTTAGTTGATCTTTTTCGCCGACCAGCTGGGCCCCCCCATGTCACAGATCTTCAACCGCCGCTGACTTTGAGCATGACCCATATTCTCAACAGTCGAAACAATTCAAAACTTTTTATTCAAATCCATTTTCGCGCCTTGGTAACGTTTAATTGGCGTTGTTCAAAAGCAGGCGCCTGGTTTTTCAACTTCTCATATCTATAATATCGTGTTTGTATCACTTAATCATAAATCTCGAAATTACGCGCTGAGTCATTGAAACTAATAGCTCACCCACCGGAAATTTGATTTTGTCAAGCATGAGCCACAGATGGACCACGCCTCTGCGGCGTGATCCATCAGTGACCCATACTTAACAAAAGATATGTGAGCGGAAATTTTCTTGCCGTGATAGAGGTAAACATTATTTAAAAACTAGAAAAAGGCAATTTGGAATTGTTCTCAATAATGGGAACATGGAGGGAGGGAGGTCATGACCCCAAACGCCTTCACCGACTGAGCTAACCGGGACTAGATCCCCCAAAATTTAGATTCTATTCTGAAGTTTCACAATAATTATCAAAACATGACTATATTCCCAACAGTCAAACAATTCAAATTTTTTTATTCAAATCCATTTTGATGTCTTAGTAACGTTTAATTGGCATTGTTTATTATCACGTGAGACACAATCCGAAATAGTTTGTCCAATGCATATTTTGCCAAGTATGGGCCACTGATGGATCGCGTCGATGAGACGCGGTCTATCTGTGGCTCATGCTTGACGAAATAAAATATTTTATTGGTGGTGGTCCATAATATTTTGTCGGGATTATAACTTTTAATAAAGCGAACAATTACGTACTTATCAAATCGATCATAAGTGACAGCCGGTATTTGAATCTTACCCACGGAATGGTTTCTCCTTCGAATACCAGGGTAACAGAGTTACGTTCCATTTGATATTTATGAGTTGACAAAAAACGTGCGTGGCTTTGACGCATTCTCACGTTTTTCATTGCGCAAACATGTTAGATTCCCACGCAGGTTTTGATCTAAGAAAGTAGACATGAAAGATGTCATACTGTGACCATTTGTGACTCGTGCTTAGCGGACTGAAACTTGTACCCGGAAAACAAATTATTTGTTGAGTCATGAATAACTAATAAAGCCCTTTCACTGTTGTCTTGGTTATAAAACAAATGATTCATTTGCCATGAGTTAAATCAATAACAGGAATAATAAAGATTCCAAGGTGCGAAATTACAGCCAAAATTCCAATGATGTCATATTTAAATACGTGTGACCTATATTTTTATTAAAGTTCATTTCGCAACACTGTAACCAGTGAGGTATCCATAAACATGGCCAGACACGCAATGTGGTGCTGATTTAAAAAACGTTAAAACACGAAGATTCAGGAAAGGAGCAGTACCATGGAGGGCCACTAACGTTTGGTTTGGTTCTTAACATCCTCCCCATCCCTGCATCCTCGTCTACGAGTTCATTTCCTTTTGGACTACAGCTGCTCAGTCCACCTTTTCTTTTTTTATTGAAATTAACGCTGAGAAAGGGCGAAAGTATTGCCTACGAAAGCAATGCTTGAGAGGAACCAACTAAAGGTGACTTAGACATAGACATAGTTTATTTTGACACCTCTGTCGCCACAAAAGGCGATACAAATAAAGATATCACATTACAGAGTTATCAGGAATAATAACTTAACAGCAAAGATCTACTTACTACACTGTAACAAAAATGAAACAAAATTACTGGTCTTTGACAGTAATTTTACTCGGCAGTATCGAAATCAGTTCAAAATTGACTTTTTTGGCTAAATATGGGTGTTGATGGAACGCACCGAGAAGGTGCGGTCCATCAACAGCCCATAAAATGGGCTTTTTAAACTTTGGAAATATGTAATTACTGCAAATGTAGAGTGAATTTACTGTACTTTTGTTACAGTGTACAAGATTCAGCACCAACAACTGCACTCTGGGCGCAACGCATTCCAAATGGAACTGAATTACTATTGTAAAGTGCAGTGAGTGGTATCATGTGAAAGTCCTATGTAATGTTAGTTGGCAAGTAGCTGTCGGTTGTTTTCTTTTATTCAGGCGCTGTTTCCCGCCTTCACTGAAATAAAAAAAATGCAACAAAATCACTGGTCTTGGACAGTAATTTTACTTGGCGGTATTGAAAAAATATACAAAATTGACTTTTTTGGCCAAATACGGAATATTGATGAAATGCACCGCGAAGGTGCGATCCATCAACAGCCCATATTTGGCATAAATCTCATTACTATGTTTTTTTTCACTTTGGAAATACACAACTACTGCAAACGACCATTAAATTTACTGTGCTTTTTTAACAGTGTTGAATGAAGCAACATTCGATAAAAATGCGTAACCATGAAAAATGACGAGAATCATCTCATTCGAGTTTATGCTTCTGATATTCCCCTCACTTTTACACTCATTTTTAACAGCATAGCTAAGCCGTGTAGGCACGAAACGTTCCATCAAAACAAACTTCTTAGGAAACCGCACTTGTTGCGTAACAAAGGATTATAAAAATTACTTCACGCTTGAATGAGCCTCCATAAATTGTTTCGAGGTGACAGAATATTAACTAATTAGCGATTGAAATTACAGAAAATTAATAAATTAGCGATTAAAATTAGTTGATTAATTTTTATGAGATTATTTATTACGTACTTAATGTTATTTAATGTTTTATTATCAGCCATGCATGATTTTAGGAAAATAAGGAACTTTTATTAAAGATGGCCGAACCATCAGTGAATCAAAGCTCTCAATAAATCTTCAAAGGCGATTTTTCTTTTCATTAAAATATCTGCAAGTTCTAACTTAATTCCTACGTGTTGTAAGAGGCTATTAAAAGGAGTGGTAGATGGTTTTACCGCCGTCCAGAGCGAATATCGCCCATTGCACTTTACCTCGTTGATTCAGTTCCGTTTGGGATGTGTTCTGCTTAGAATGCAGTTGCTGGTACTGCATCTTTCAGTAGCTCTTTGGTTTTAAGTGGCTGTTAGTTGGTTCCTTTTTAGCACTGCTTGCGGCTTGTAGTTGTTGGTACTACACACTTATTACATTTAATTATTAAACCTTTCAGAGAAAATGTTCCGAACATAATTTGTTGACATTGAGTCACTGTCGGATCACGCCGCTGAGGGCTCATGTCATGTGACCAGTCATGGAATGGTGGAGAGGGTACGACACCCATCCCCCAATATGTTTGACTTTCAACAGAAATTTAATATAAGCTAGATTTTCGCACGCTTTGGACGCGCAATCACGAATTATGCATAGTTTTGTCGTTTTTGGCATTAAAATTGAGTATTTTTCCATCAAAAATTCGCACGCTGATTTTTTATGTCCTCTCTCCTGATATTCGCTATCTTCGAACGCCACTGGGCGCGAATAGACCACCTTGCCGCACCTTGGCGGTGCGCTCCATGAACAACCCATAATTGGCTAAAAAGTTGATGTTTGAGTTTTATTTGAATATCATCAAGTATAATCACTGTGAAAACTATTATTTTACCACATTTTTTACTGTGTTCATTTGACCTTAATTTCTGGCTGTTGTTTGATTCACTGAAATACGGGCTTTGGAATAGTCCTAACGTATTTTCTGCGTCGTAAGAGGCGACTAAAGGGAAGCAAAGAAGTGGTTAAAAGTTTCATCATTGCTCAGGGCAGATACCACTCACTACACTTTACCAGGGTGGTTCAGTTCCGTTTGGAATGTTTTCCGTTTAAAGTACAGTTCCTGGTACCGCATGTTTTAGTAGTTTTCTACTTTTAAGTGGCCGTTAGTTGGTTCCTTTCACTGCTTCCGACCTTGCTCAGAGTGAATTTTAATACAAAAAAATGCCAGTTGAGACAAACATTCTTGTGCATCGCTTTTAAGACTTATGATATGAACAGTGAGCGCCATTTTTTAAATCACGCGCCCACCGCCCATTTTCAAGTTTCTTAATAGTCAGGGTATAGGGTTATGAGGATTACTACTGAAACCACAGTACTAGAGAATATGGACTAAATCCATATTCGTGAAAAGGTGTGTGTGGGGATTATCCTCAGGCATACCGAGGTGTGTCAAAGGAATTAAATGCATACTTTTACAGTGTCCCTGTGATTAAAACAACACTGAAATCGTTGTTCTTCTAACATAAATTCACCGTTGAGACTGGAATAATGTGGTTAAACATGTTGGCATCGCAGGTTGAAGATCTCGAGTTCGAGTCCGGCTCGTTTATCCATGCCGACCACTTAACCCAGGGTGTAATAACTTGGGTAAACTGAGCCTAACAGGAAAAGATCATATATTTCCAGCCATTGTAACCCCGCCCGTCTTTAAGTGACCGCTGTTACAGGGCCTTGGACAAGGTGATCCACTCTAAGAAGTGTCTATGAAGAGAATTATTATGACGCCATGCTATAACAGCTAAAGCAAAAATTATCATCGTATTCTTAATGGTTCACTATTTTAAACGTGCGAAGGGGTGTGCGTAGAGATTGTCTTTACAGATACCAAGGTGTGTACCAAAGGTTCTGGGTGAATCTTTATAAATATAACAAATACAAATAATGCCTGAGTTGATAGGCCTGCATTATCTGACAATCTAAATCTTTCAATTTTGTCAATCCGCCTGTTCATCTAATAAATCTCACCCTTCAAAAGTTGGCAGCAACACTTTTATCGCGGAATTCTTTTCCCAAGAACTGAGATTCTATGGAACTCTCTGTTTTCCGGAGAAATCTATTTTGAGTCTTTTCGAATTTCTGGTTAATCGTTATCTTCCTGAGTTGTATTTTAAATTTATATTTGCCCTGAGAAAGGCAAGAAGAACATCTAAAAGGAACCGCCGAAAGGCCCCTCAAACACCGTAACAAAAATTGCAACAAAATCACTGGTCTTTGACAGTAATTTAACTCGGCGGTACGGAAAGAAAATCAAAAATGATTTTTTTGGCCAAATATGGAGTGTGGATGGAATACATCGCGTAGGTGGTGTGCATCAACAGCCCATAATTGGCTGCAATCTCATCAACATAGCGTTTTTCTGAATTTGGAAATATGCAATTACTGCAAATGATCAGTAAATTTTCTGTACTTTTGTTGCAGTGTACATAATGCAAAATGAGTAGCTGCACTGCAGGTAGAAAACATCCACGAGATAAAGTGCGCAGAGTGGTATCGGCCCTGGGCGATGGTTTTGACCAATTACTATTTCTCAAGTTGTATTTATCGTAATAGTTTTTACCAATTATTATGACATGGACTAGCCGGGATTCGAACCCAAGATCTTTAACCTGCGATGTCAATATTATAACCACTAAGCCATCGCGCCCACATTGACTTTTGATCCTTTTCCCGCAAGGTAAG
>OZ023144.1:22019524-22068169 GCA_963675895.2 Styela plicata | reverse complement strand
TGTGGGATAGTATAGGGCTCGATTTACAAAAGAAAAGGCGAGAATATGGCATAACCACGGACATTGAATACCAAAGACTCGTGCTCATGCAGAAACCAGTTCCAATCTCTGTAATTCTGATCTTCAACTAATCTTCCCTGTACTTAGGCATGGTTCAACATAAACGTGTCAATTTTTGTTTTCGAAATTCACTTCAAACTAGGCAAGAAGTAGTGCCTAAAAGAAGCCCACTAGCGGCCTCTCAATTTTTTTTACTCTGAGCAAGGTCGGAAGCAGTGCCTGAAAGGAACCAACTAACGGCCACTTAAAAGCAGAAAGCTACTGAAAGATATAGTACCAGCACTCTAAATTCCCAAACGAAACTGAACCGTCATTGTAAAATATAGTGAGGGTATCTGCCCTGGGCAATGATGAAACCATCTACCACTTCTTTGCTTCTTTATAGTCGCCTCTTACGACACGCAGGAAATACGTTAGCACTGTTCTAAACCCCGTACCTACAGGGCGGAAATGACGTAGCCTACTACAAAAGTAGTACCATCGACTGCTCTAAGTGGAAAAATTTCAAATGGAACTAAATTATAGAGATCAAAAGTCAATGTGGGCGCGATGGCTCAGTGGTTATCATATTGACATCGCAGGTTAAATATTTCGGGTTCGAGTCCCGGCGAGTCCGGCTCGTTCATCCATGCCCAGCACTCAACTCAGGGTGTAATAACTTGGGTAGGCTCGGCCGAACCGGAAAGATCACAGCTTTCCAACAGCACTAACCCTGTTCGTCTATAAGTGGCCGCTAGTACAGGGCCTGGTTCCGGGTGACCCACTCAAATGACTGGCTATAGAAAAAACGTTAACACCACTGGGATCATCTGCAAAAATGAATATCTTTATTAAATTTGCTCAAAGCAGAGGGCATTGTAAATAAGAATTTTCCAAACCACAGAATGACAACGAGCTCATGGCTGATGCCACTCTGTGCACTTTATCATGGTGGTTCCGTCCTCTCGTGAATGTTTTCCACTTGCAGTGCAGCTGCTGGTACAGCGTTTTGTAATAGCTCTTTGGCAGTTTTGAATGACACAATATATTCCAAATATCCGTGCCGGTAAATAGCCTATTCATGTCGGAAATTTCTGTACAATCCAGTTTTGTTAAGTATGAGTCACTGACGGACTGGGACCGGGCAATTCGATTCGGTTATCGAATCGAATTGAAGCGAGATTTATTCGAATCGATCGTGAATCTTTCATAGAAGCAAAAATCTTGTTAAATGAACCAGGATTTTCATTTTACTGACGAAATGCAATCGATTTTGGTCAAATTTGACCAAAATCGATTATAATTCTTCGTTAAAATATGAAAATTGTAGCTCTAACTAAGTGTGAATCTAAACTATACTATAAACTATAAATTTCTTCATTTTCACAATGAAGAAAAGTTATAGTAGTAAAAATATGACATTTGTTATTTACATAAAATCAGTGATTCGATCCGATTCGAAAAAATTATTCGAATCAAATCCAAATTCCAAATGATTCGGTTTTGCCCAGCCCTACTGCCAAGGCGAGGTCCATCAGTGACTCATATTTGACAAAATTAAATTTCTGATCGAGATACAGATGTAGCTAGTGTGCTAGTGGTCGGTGAAATATGGAGGACTTAGTGGGAAAATGTCACCTTAATTTCAGTGACTTTAATTCGGTGGTTCTATTTAGATGCTTCTCCGGCCTTACTTAGGACAAACATAAATTAAAAACACAACTCAGAAAGATAAATGGATTGACTAGAAATTTGAAAAGAGTCAGAATGGATTTCTCCGGTAAACAAAGAGAGTTCCATAGAACTGCAGTTCTCGGTAAAAGAATTCTGCGATAAAAGTGTTGCCGGCAACTTTTGAAAGGTGAAATTCATTAGATAAACAGGCGGATTGACAAAATCAAAAGATTTAGATTGTCAGATAATGTAGGCCTATCAACTCGGGCATTATTTGTATTTGTTTTATTTATGAAGATTCACCCAGAACCCTTGGTACACACCTTGGTATCTGTAAAGATGATCTCTATGCACACCCCTTCGCACGTTTAAAATAGTGAACCATTAAGAAAGAATACGATGATAATTTTTGCTTTAGCTGTTATAGCATGACGTCATAATAATTTTCTTTATTGCTACTTCTTAGAGTGGATCACCCTGTCCAAGGCCCTGTAACAGTGGGCACTTACAGACGGGCAGGGTTACGATTGCTGGAAACATATGATCTTCTTCTTGTTCGGCTCAATCTACCCAAGTTATTACACCCTGGGTTAGTGGAGCGCCATTTAGTCAAAAGAACTGTAGACAAAAGATACTGTAAAAGTATGCATTTAATTCCTTTGACACACCTCGGTATGTCTGAGGATAATCCCCACACACACCTTTCCACGAATATGGATTTAGTCCATATTCTCTATTTTTGTTATTTCAGTAGTAATCCTCATACACTCTATACCTTGACTACCAAGAAACTTAGAAATGGGCGATGGGTGCGTGATTTAAAAAAAATTGGCGCTTACTGTTCATATCATAAGTCATAAAAGCGACACAGGCACAAGGATATTTGTCTAAACTGGCTTTTTTTTATTGAAATTCACTCTGAGCAAGGTCGGAAGCAGTGCTTGAAAGGAACCAACTAAAGGCCACTTAATAGCAAAGAGCTACTAAAACATGTGGTACCAGGAACTGTAAATTAAACGGAAAACATCCCAAACGGAGCTGAACCGTCATGGTAAAATGCAGTGAGTGGTATCTGTCCTGGGCAAGGGGGAAGCCATCTACCACTTCTTTCCTTCCTTTTAGTCACCTCCACGTTAGGACTATTCTAAAGCCCGTTACAGTAGATAAAAAAAAACAGTCGGAAATTAAGGGAAAATGAACACGGTAAAAAAATTGTAGTAAAATTATAGTTTTTCGCAGTAATCATACTTGATGATATTCAATTAAAACTCTAACATCAACGCACCGCCAAGGTGCGTTCCATCAACAGCCCATAATAGACATAAATCACATTTACAAAGCGATTCCGCATTTCGCAATTACTGTAAAGGAGACGATAGAGACGAAGGCGCGTGCGCTTCGTGCGCTTGCGACGAAACTATACATATTTCGTAATTGCGCGTCCAAAGCCTGCGAAAATTTGGCTTATTTTAAATTTCTGTTGAAAGTCAAACATATTGGGAGGATGGGTGTCGTGCCCCCCAACCCCCCCTCCCACTATTTCATGACTAGTCACATTACATGAACCCTAAGCAGCGCGATCCGTCAGTGACTCATTACTCATTGTTAACAAATTATGTTCGGGAATTTTATTTCTGACAGGGTAAATAATTAATTGCAGTAAATATGCAGTACCAACAACTACAAGGCCGCAAGCAGTGCTTAAAAGGAACCAACTAACGGCCACTCAAAACCGAAGAGCTACTGAAAGATGTAGTACCAGAGACTTTATTCTGAGCAGAACACATCCCAAACGGAACTGAACCGACGAGGTAAAGTGCAATGAGCAGTATTCGCCCTGGACGACAGTAAAACCATCTACCACTTCTTTTATTCGTCTCTTTTTCGTAGGAAATAAGTCAGAACCCACAGATATTTTAATGAAGAACAAAAATCGCCTTTGAAGATTTATTGAGAGCTTTGAGTCACTGATGGTTCGGCCATCTTAAATAAAAGTTCCTAATTTTCCCAAAATCATACATGGCCGATAATAAAATATTAAATAACATTAAGTCGCGTAATAAATATTCTCATAAAAATTAATTTACTAATTTTAATCGCTAATTTATTAATTTTCTGTAATTTCAATCGCTAATTAGTTAATTTTCTGTCACCTCGAAACAATTTATGGAGGATCATTCAAGCGTGAAGTAATTTTTATATTCCATTGTTACGCAACAAGTGCGGTTTCCTAAGAAGTTTGTTTTGATGGAACGTTTCGTGCCTACACGGCTTAGCTATGCTGTTAAAAATGAGTGTAAAAGTGAGGGAATATCAGAAGCATAAACTCGAATGAGATGATTCTCGTCATTTTTCATGGTTACGCATTATTATCGAATGTTGCTTCATTCAACACTGTTACAAAAGCACAGTAAATTTAATGGTCGTTTTAGTAGTTGTATATTTCCAAAGTGAAAAAAAACATGGTAACGAGATTTATGCCAATTATGGGCTGTTGATAGACCGCACCTTCGCGTTGCATTCCATCAACACCCATATTTAGCCAAAAAAGTCGATTTTGAATTTATTTCAATATCGACAAGTAAAATTACTGTCAAAGGCCAGTGATTTTTTTGCTTTTTTTCTTCAGTGAAGGCGGGAAACAGCGCCTGAATGAGAGAAAACAACCGACAGCTACTTGCCAGCTAATATCCCATAGGCTTTCGCAAGATACCACTCACTGCACTTTACCATAGAAATTCAGTTCCATTTGGAATGCGTTGCGCCCAGAGTGCAGTTGTTGGTGCTGAATCTTGTACACTGTAACAAAAGTACAGCAAATTCACTCTACATTTGCAGTAATTGCATATTTCCAAAGTTAAAAAAGGTCATGTTGAGATTTATGCCAATTATGGGCTGTTGATGGACCACATTTTCGCGGTGCGTTCCATCAACACCCATATTTAGCCAAAAAAGTCAATTTTGAATTTTTATCCATACCGACAGGAAAAAATTACTGTCAAAGACCAGTGATTTTGTTGCATTTTTCGTTACGGTGTCGTAAGTAGATCTTTGCTGTTAAGTTATTATTCCTGATAACTCTGTAATGCGATATCTTTATTTGTATTGCATTTCGTGGCGACAGAGGTGTCAAAATAAACTATGTCTATGTTTAAGTGTCATGTTTAAGTCTATGTTAAAGTCTTCGTAGACAATGCTTTCGCCCTTGCTCAGCGTTAATTTCAATAAAAAAAAGGCAAAGGGGGACTGAGCAGCTGCAGTTCAGAAGGAAATGAACTCGTAGACGAGGATGCAGGGATGGGAGGGATGCTGAGAACCAAACGTTAGTGGTCCCTCCATGGTACTGCTCCTTTCCCGAATCTTCGTGTTTTAACGTTTTTCAAACCAGCACCACACTGCGTGTCATGCCATGGCCATGAATACCTCTCTGGTTACAGAGTTGTGAAATGAACTTTAAAAAAATATAGGTCACCTCACCTATTTAGATATAACATCATTGAAACTTTGACTGTAATTTCGCACCTTGGAATCTTTATTTTCCTATTATTGATCTAACTCATGGGAATTGAATCATTTGTTTCGTAACCATGACAACAGTGAAAGGGTTTATTATGACTCAACAAATAATTTGTTTTCCGCGTACAAGTTTCATTTCACTAAGCACGAATCACAGCATGACATCTTTCATGTCTACCTTGTTAGATCAAAACCCGCGTGGGAATCTAACATGTTTGCGCAATAAAAACGTGAGAATGCGTCAAGTCACGCACGTCTTTTTGTCAACTCATAAATATCAAACGAAAGGTAACTCTGTTGCCCTGGTATTCGAAGGAGAAACCCATTCCGTGGGTAAGATCCAAATACCAGTTGTCACTTACGATCAATTTGAGGGTAGATAATTGTTCGTTTTATTGAAAGTTGTAATCCCGACAAAATATTATGGACCACACACGAATCAAATATCCTATTTCGTCAAGCATGAGCCACAGATGGACCGCGTCTCATCGACGCGATCCATCAGTGGCCCATACTCGGCAAAAGATGCATTGGACAAACTATTTCCGATTGTGGCTCACGTGATTATGAACAATACCACTAAAACGTTACCAAGACATCAAAGTGGATTTAAATAAAATATTCTGAATTGTTTGACTGTTGGGAATATGGTCATGTTTTGATAATTACGGTGAAACTTCCGAATCGAATCTGAATTTTGGGGTTCTAGTCCCGGTTAGCTCAGTCGGTGAAGGCGTTTGGGGTCATGCCCTCCCTCCCTCCATGTTCCCATTATTGAGGACGGTTCCAAATTGACTTTTTCGGTTGTTAAATAACGTTTACCTCTATCACGGCAAGAAAATTTCTGCTCACATATCTTTTGTTTTGTGAAGTATGGGTCACTGATAGATCGCGCCGCAGAGGCGCGGTCCATCTGTGGCTCATGCTTGACAAAATCAAATTTCCGATAGGTGAGCGAATAATTTTCATCACTCAGCGCTCAATTTCGTGATTTATGATTAATTGATACAAACACGATATAATAAATATGAAAAGTTGAAAAACTAGTCACCTGCTTTTGAACAAAGCCAATTAAACGTTACCAGGGAGTCGAAATGGATTTGAATAAAAAGTTATAAATTGTTTTGACTGTTGAGAATATGGGTCATACTCAAAGTCAGCGGCGGTTGAAGATCTCTGACATGGGGGGGGGACCCAGCAGGTCGACGAAAGAGATCAACTAACAGTCACACTACGAAAATATTCGCAGAACGTGCCCAAAAAATTACAGGCTCATTTCTGGCTAAATTGTTGCCGGAAAACAAATTTTAACTATATAATTTGGCCGTGAAAAGCATATAAAAGGAAAATTGTACCGAAGACGCGCGAAAAATTAGTCATATTCCACAATTTTATTACAATTTTTTCTGATTCGATCCCACATCTCCTCCCCATTTTGTACCTTGTACTTCATTGGAACTTCCCATCTAGTACTTCACTGAAAGCGAGATAGGAACAGCACCATTAAAAAACCAACCCACGGTCTAATGAAAAGGTTGAAATAATATTAGACGAGAAAAAAATTTGAGGCATGCAAAAGTATTATCATAAATTTTTTATTACTTTTGGAACCAAATTAATAAACTTCACCAACGGAAAGGTTCTTAATCTGCGTACACATTCATTACGCAGACGTTATTTGGTATTTTATATCAAGGCTTTATAGTTAATGTAGTTAATGTTTTATGTTTTATTTTTACGCCCCACTTTTGCGTGTTTATGTTTGTTTATTCTGCTTCAAATCAGTAATCGCTTCCTTCAGCGCACGGTATACTCCCAGTATACTTACTAAAAAAAGAATCCAATTTTCTTTTTTGAAGACCTTCGTCGCGCAGGTGGTATTTGGTAAATATTAAATCACCCAAAATTTTATAAAAATTACTTTATGAAATGTTAAATCCATATTTACCCATTCGTTTCTGTATATTTCGATTTATTTATTTTGCTTCATATCGGCATTCGCGTCCTTCAGCGCACGTCTCTTGTGATTGTGGAAACTCGAGGGGCGCGAAAGTAGCATCTTAAACTCTTATTGCTTTTGGAATCAACTTATTAAACTTTACCAACGAAGAGGTTATTGGTGTGTGCACACATTCACCGCGCAGACTTTATTTGGTATTTTATATCCAGGTTTTATATTTCATGTTTTATGTTTACGCCCCATTTTTGCGTGTTTATATTTGTTTATTCTGCTTCAAATCAGTAATCGCTTCCTTCAGCGCACGGTATACTCCCAGTATACTTACTAAAAAAAGAATCCAATTTTTTTTTTTGAAAACCTTCGTCACGCAGGTGGTATTTGGTAAATATTAAATCACCCAAAATTTTATAAAAATTACTTTATGAAATGTTAAATCCATATTTTCCTATTCGTTTCTGTATATTTCGATTTATTTATTTTGCTTCATATCGGCATTCGCGTCCTTCAGCGCATGTCTTGTGATTGTGGAAATTCGAGGCGCGCGAAAGTAGCATCTTAAACTCTTATTGCTTTTGGAATCAACTTACTAAACTTTACCAACGAAGAGGTTATTGGTGTGTGCACACATTCACCGCGCAGACGTTATTTGACGTTTCATATCCAGGCTTTATATTTCATGTTTTATGTTTACGCCCCACTTTTGCGCGTTTAAATTTGTTTATTCTGCTTTATATCGGTAATCGCTTCCTTCAGCGCACGGTATACTCCCGGTATACTTACCAACACAAGAATCCAATTTTTTTTGTACGTCACGCAGGTGGCATTTGTTAAATTTTAAATCCCTCAAAGATTTTTATAAAAAATACTTTATAAAATGTTAAATCCTCATTTACTCTTTCTTTTTTGTGTATTTCGAATTATTTATTTCGCTTTATATCGGTAATCGTGTCCTTCAGCACATCCCTTGTAATGGTGGAAAGTATTATCATACATTTTCATTGCTTTTGGAATCAAAAAGTGAACTTTAACGTCAAGTTTTTATGTTTACGCCCCACTTTTGTGTATTTAAATTTGTTTATTCTGCTTAATATCGGTAATCGTTTCCTTCAGCGCACCGTACTCTCCCTTGTGATGACAGACTTTTGCCAATTGCCCGTGATCTGGTCCCATTCAGAAATCCATTGCACGAATAAGTTTTGTTAAGTATGAGCTGAGACAATTTGTAAAACTAAAAATAGGATATTTGTTATTTACACAGAATTTATGATTTGATTCGAATTCTGAATGATTCGTTTTTGCCCAGCCCTACCAGTGGGCTTGACATTCTGCAGTGCTCGGGCAAAACCGCTTGCGGCGGAACTGGGGAGGAGTACAAGTGGTACATCCCCCATTTTAAGTCTTTTGAAAGAGAGACACCAGAGTCGCACGCAAAGTAGCACAGCGTGAAGCATAAGGGCGTGTTGAAATTTTAAGATCCGTTTGGAATTAATACAAATTAAATCAGAATAAAACTTCTGTTTGTTTTGCATTCTGGAACACCTTGAATGATGCTTTTCTTACTCCGTAAAATGCCGGATAATCTCATTGAGAAAAGGTTCAGTGAAGTAACTACGGGATATCTATGGATTAATTAAACAAAAAACAAAACAACGCCTATTCTTGCGACAGAAAGAGTTTTCTGCCAGAGGTAGGGCCGGCAAAACCGTAGCATTTGTAATTCCAATAGGATCAAATCACTCTTTTCATGACAAATATTCCATTTTTTTTAATATTACATATTGTCTCCATTGTAAGAATCAAAAAGTGCATAGTTGATTATGTATTTTCAATTCCTATCTAGTGTTCCTAACCATATTTTAACGACGAAATATAATCGATTTTGGTCAAATTTGGCCAAAATCGATTGCATTTACTCGCTAAAAATGAAAATTCGATTACATTGTGCTTCTAATCAATTGGAATCGCCGAATCGAATTGCCCAGCGCTAGTCAGAAGTTATTGAAAAGGTCGCCACCGTATAGGATTGTGGAAAATTTAATCACGTGTTAAGTTCCGTATAAAATTAAGAATTTATATTTGGTTAAATCTGAAAAGTAATATTGTTTGTCTTGCATTTTGGAACACCTCGAATGATATTTTTTTTACTTTCTGGAAATGCCGGATAATCTCATTGAGAAAAGGTGCTCTGAAGATATCTATGGATTTACTAAACAAACAAAAGAGCCAACCCACAATTTGTGAAAGATGTGATTTCAACAAGAAGTGAGCTCTCGATGATATACGTCTACTGGGTACGCCCCGTTTGTGGCTAGCCGATTAGAAATAGTTAACGCGCACATGTTTTGTTAAGCGTGAATCATTAATGGAACGCTCAATTCGCTTGAGCAAGGTCCGAAGCCTTGCTTTAAAGGCCATCAAGGGCTGGGCAAATCCGAATCTTTTGGAATTCGAATCTGATTCGAATATTTTTTTCGAAACGGATCGAATCACGAACTCGATGTAATTAACAAATATCCATAATCACAATTACAACTTGTCTACATTTTGAAAATCAAGAAATTTATACCTTATAGTGTATATTCAATTCACAATCCATGTCCATAAAAGCAACAATTTTCATATTTCACCGACCAATATAATTGATTTTGGTCAAATTTAATCAAAATCGATTTCATTCTGGCGTTAAAAATAAAAATTCTAGGTCGTTTAGTAAGTATTTGTTCCTATAAACAATTCACGATTGATTCGAATATATTCTGCTTCGAATCGATTCGAATCGAATTTCCCAGCCCTACATACACGTGAAGTTGTCTTACCGATGCGTTGCATTACGTTTCGGGCAATAAAATAAAAACGGTAATACACGCCTGCATTGCTTTGCGTTAGTCGTGCTCACCTACAAATCACAAACGCAAAAAAACGAAACAAGCAATAAGCGTTAGCTTTCATAGCAAATCGTTCATTGGAAAACTTAAGTAAATGCATGCAGAGCATTGCGCTTGCGTAAGGGTAAAACAAACGCAGAAAAAACGCAACCTATGCAAACGTGTAATGCGGCCTTAAAAGGATTAACGACCACTCATGACAGAGAACTACTACAAGATGTTGTATCACCAACTGTACTCTGTGCGGGAACATTCCCAGTAGAACTGCCATGTTAAATGCAATGAGTGGTATCTGCCCTGGGCGATGGTCAAATCATCTGACGCAAGAATATGATTAAATATAAAAATCGCGGTAGCGCTAATTCTTTTCCTTTTCCGCGGACATTCAATGACATTCAGAAAGTAGCCTGGAAACAATAACGTAACAAAGCCGGAAGTTAGAACCATAAGTAGGCTTGGCCTTCCTGCCTTTCGTCCACGGTATCTATGCAAACATCTCCCAGGGCAGATACTACTTATGGCACTCAACCGTGGCCTTTTAGTTTTGTATGAGATATTTTCTGTTAGGGTGCAGTTGCTGGTACTTTAGCACGTGGTAGTTTTTTACATTTCAGTGGTCGTTACTTACCTCTTTTTTGGCACTTCTTTCGGCCTTGCTCAGAGCGAATTTCTATGTAAAAATATAAACATCCGAATACCAATTAGCGGTTGCGCTAATTCCTTTTCCTTTTTCGCGAGCATTCCGTGACATTCCCAAAGTAACCTGGATACAACAACGTAACAAAACCGAAAGTAGGAACTATAAATAGACCTGGCCTTAGTTTTTTCTTTTATGGCAATTTCCCATAAAAAGCGGTTGGCGCCCGCTATACCTCACATGCGATAGTCTGGCTCTTACTTTGGTGACTACGCGCGACTCACAGTTAAAGAACTTTTGTTAATAATGTTTTGTTAAGTATGAGCACCGCCGAGGCGCGGTCCATCAGTGACATATACTTAACAAAACAAAAATTAATTCTCCGATTGCGGAACAGACATTGCTAAGTCTTTTTGCGCAATTCGGTCTTTTTACCTTGACAACTGCACGCGAGTCGTTGCCAAACAAATCGTGCGAGTGAAGCGCACAGTCGTTGTTAACCGAATAGCGTGAGTGGCGGGCGGCATGAGGATTCGCGGTTTACAAGGTATTCCCCACGTTTCGTGAGAGGGGAATCAAAAAACAGAAAAGGAGCGATAGATTGCTGAGCACGATTGGCTGGTGGTTAACATGTCGGCGTCGTAAGTTGAGTATCTCGGGTTCGAATCCCGGCGAGTGCGGATCGCTATTCGATGCCGTCACTCAATCCATGGTGTAACGACTTTGGTAGGCTCGGCCAAACAGGGAAGGTAATATCTTTCCAACAAATCTAACCCTGTTCGTCTATAAGTCGCCGCCAGTATGGGGCATTGGTCAGGTTGATCCACTCCAAGAAGTATTCTGACATTAAATTGATAAATTCGTAGCGTTGAACTTGATTTAATAATTCTAGCAAACTGTAAAGCGGTGTATTTGTTAATCACACAAAATTACCAATTCGGTTCGATTCGAAAATGATATCTGAACCAGATACCACTCACTGTACTTCATCATGGTGGTTCAGTTCTATCTGGGATGTTTTCCGTTCAGAGTACAGTTGCTGGTACTACATCTTGTAGTAGCTCTTTTCTATTAAGTGGCTGTTAATTGGTTTCTTTTGACCGCTGCTTTTGGCCTTGCTCAGAGTGAATTTTAGTGAAAAATAAAAATGATTCGAATTTTCCAAGAACTATTAAAGCCTTTAGAATTAGAGTAAGAATTGAAAGTAAATCATGTTCAGAGATGGGCCGATGTATCGGTATCGGGGATTTTTGAAGTATCGCCGATACTAAAACCGATATCGATACAGGGAAGCGTTTTGGTTGGGATGCAAGAGTACAAAGGCGCAAACGCAAAATTTAAAAAATCCTAGATACAATTATGACGTCATAGTAAGCGTCGCAAGAATTTTTTATTGAATATCACTACAAAAGATAACCAAAATCGCGCCGCAAGCGCGAAAATTTGTTAGAAAACGGGATTTTACGACAAAGAATATGCAAAGAATATGCAAAGTATAGTATTTAATAACGAAGGCGTGCGAAAAATTTTGAGATTTCATATGTTTTAAAGCACTTTAAGAGTGATTTTAGAATTTTTTCAGTCGGCGAAGGAGGCAGGTGAATCAATGGTTTGGATATAAATAAGATATTCGTTTTTGTCAAGCATGAGCCACTGATGGAACGCGCCTGGAAGTCGCTATCCATCAGTGGCTCATGCTTGGCAATGAGATACGGTCATGAAACTTTCCTGTCTGGGACAGTGCTCGTCCAGCTTGTAGCTTTATCCACTCGTAAACCGAGCTTGGGCGAAAAAGGGAGTGTGAAATGAACGGTGAAGTCACGCGGAAAAATGAACGCGTATTTAAGCTGAGTTTAATTACAAAACACGTCACATTCGATATGAACCCCATGGCGACGTGGTTTGTATCAAAATAAAGAGCGTCAATAAACGTTTAGGGTAGTGCGTTCCGTCAACAGCTCAATGTCGATATCAATATTTCATTTTTATATCACGAAGTCAAATTACTATAAAAACACAGTGATTTTACTGTGTTTTTTATTACAGTTTGGATGAGTACTTCGCTAATTTGGCTTTACCAGACAAATTTACATTCGTTCTAAAACCCTTGTCGACGTCATTTGTGTAAAGGACGTAATACACGCTTGCGATTTTTTTGGTTTGTTTTATTTTAACCTTGCGTTTTATGCTAGCGCAACGCTGTGCGTGTATTTCTGTACTCTTCCCCACGTAACCTATCGGTCAGCTATGCAGGAAAACGAAGCTGGAAGATCGCTCGTTCCTTTTCATACGTTTGTGCTTTCGAGGCTTGTGAATCAGAATTAACGTAAAGCATTTATTGCCGTTTTTGTTTTATTACATGAAACGCAACGCAATGCATCGGTAAGACAAGTTGACATGAAGTTGCCTACCGATGCGTTGCGTTCCGTGTAACAAAATAAAAACAGCATCCGTTAGCTTGCATAGCAAACCGTTCGTTCACGTTTGAAAACCGAGGGAACTGCATGCAGAGCATTGCGCTGGTGAAAAACGCAAGGTAAAATAAAACAAACCTGAAAAAACGTACGCAGCGGGAGTTCAACTCACCGAAGGAAAATGTTCACTGACAAATTTATACTAAGATAACTAGCTTTGTACCCAAAATTTCAGCTGAAAACCATATTCGAATGATAGAATTTGTCGTAAAACGCCGAAAGGGGAAAATCGTTGCCGAAGTCTCGAGAAAAAATTATCTTTTTGTTGCACAATTTTATCATAATTTTATTCAGTCGGTGAAGCCGAGCAGATTTTTTATATCCGCTTCTTGGAGTGTATAACCTTGACCAAGGCTCTGAACTAGTGGCCACTTAATTACAGACAGGGTTAGAATTGCTGGAAAAATGTGATCTTTTCCTGTTCGGTTTATTAATTAATAAATTACGTACAATATTTATTCGCCTTTGGGAAAAATGATAACTTGAAAAACGATTATGACGGCGAGAAACGAAAAATATTTTTAAAACAGCTTATTTGGGATCTTCCGTTAAAATATAATTTTAGAAAAAAATCGTAGAAAACGTCTAATTTCTCTATTTTAGATTATAGATTACCTTGACTATTTCAAACAAATATTCAATCTATCAAACTAAAATAAAGACTTCAAGGTTCCTGGAAAAACAACCGACAAAGGCAAACCAAAACATGCAGTTCTACGCTACTCTTTCGATTCTACTAAGCTTCCTGGTGGCATTTGCATTGGCTGAGGAGCCGAAGCGCTGTGAGTTGAACTAGGCAATTCGATTCATTGATTCGGAGCACAGATTATTCGAATCGCTCATAGGAACAAAAATTAGCTAAATTTTAATTTTTAACAACAAAATGCTATAGATTTTGGCTAAATTTGACCAAAATCGATTGCATTTTGTCGTTAAAATATGAAAATTGTTTCTCTTAGACATGAAGTGTGAATTGAAAATACCGTGCATTCAAGTCTGTTTATGCCAATAAATAGCATTTTGTAGCTATAAATTTCCTGATGGTTATAGTAGGGACAAGTTGCAATATTAGAAATAGAATATTTGTTATTTATAAGGAAATAGTGATTTGATTCAGTTCGAAAGAAATTTTCAGAAATAGATTCGAATTCTACATTGTTCGGCTTTGTCTAGTCCCAGAAGTGAGCTCCCTCTGCTCACCAGCTAGTTAATATTCTGCGTGTTCTATCATCGTCCAGGTTCACTAGCGTATTTGTGGGGGGGAGGGGGGAGAATAGGGCTTGAAGTGATTAAAAACTTAAGCGTGCCATTTGCCAAATTTTTAGTCTTTAGAATCCCGTTTCCATAATTCTAGTACGCGATGACCTGGTGGTAGTGGTGATCATAAGTTGCCATCGCAAGTTGAAGATATCGGGTTCGATTCCTGGCGGGTCTGGCTCGTTAATCCATGCTCATCACGTAGCTAGGGCTGGGCAATTTGATATTTAAAGATCATTCGAATCGTTCGTGAAATGTCGAACAAAAACTTTCTAAACGAAGTGAAATTTTCCATTTTTAACGACAAAATGCAATCTTTTTTGGTCAAATTTGACCAAAATTGATTGTATTTTATCATTAAAAATGAAAATTTTCGCTCGTCATCATGAAGTGTAATTAAAATTATATTACTCTTAAGTCTGTTCATGCTAATATTCGTAACTCGTAACTATAAAGTCTACATTTTCTATAATGGTGACAAGTACGTAATAGTAAAAATGGAATATTTGTTACTGGCAAAGAATTAGTGATTCGATCCGATTCGGAAAAATTATTCGAATAAGATTCGAATTCCAAGTGATTCGGTTTTGCCCAGCCTTAGAACCTTGTTCACCGCGAGTGGCTGTAAAAAATCTGCATCCTGCATTTTATATTTATAATATATATTTCATTGCGGGGAAGTTCAGATTCTCATACAAATAGAATTTCTGGCAGTTGGTGCAGCACGCTCCGAATCAGATTGAATTGTAAAGGATTCGATTTTCCCAGTCGTATCCAAAATATAACTAGTCAACAAAATTGTTTTTCAGCTTTCTGCACATTTCAAGATGAAACCCAAGGGGTTACCGACTACCTTATTGACAATGCCGACATTTATAGGTAAGCGTCGCCTGTAATCAGTGGTATAATTATAATCTTGAAAAGAGGGGGTGGGTTGGAAAAAAAATCCCGAATTAAATCATAACGTCATAATGGGCACCACAGTAATTTTTTGTCAGTGAAGGGGGTGCACTGCATGGCAACATGCCCTCCCCTTTCCCAAATACGAAAGTTCCCATATAGCTGGGCAATTATATTCGTTGAATCGAATTCGAAGCACAAATAATTCGAATCGATAGATTAAAAGCCATTGGAACAAAAACTCGTAATATAAAATGTATTTTTTTTCAATCGAAAATTAAACTGAAATTTTCGATGTTGATCAAACTTGTTTGAGGTATAGAAGGTATGATTTGAAAGTGCATTTTCCCCTTAGAGTACACTATGAAAAAATTGTAGTAAAATCACTTCTCTTTAGCAGTAATTTTACTTGATGATATTGAAATAAATCTATAAAATATGCTTTTTATGCCGAGTATGGGCTGTTGATGAAACGTACCGCCAACCGAAATCTCTCTTCCCTCCACTTGTCCAACATTTTTGATGTTATCCTAAAATTTCAACATAACAGGACAAATTCACGCGCCTTCGGGACGATTTTTCTATAGGTTGTTTGTTCTTTTTTGTCCCAATATGACAATTTTTGTTAAAAGGCCCAAAAAATATTTTGGACTGAAAAAGAAACATTTCTATTTTATTTTATTTTTATTATTTTATTTAAGGTAGCCCTTTTGGAACAACAAAAACCTATACAGGAAGCAAATTCGCGCCTAAAGCGCGCGAAAATTTTGCCTACAATGACGTATTTTCAAAATATTATGCAAAATGTTTCAGGGATGAGTGTCTCCTTTTCTCAAAACTGGGGGGGGGGGGGCATGTCCAACCCTCGGATCCACAGTCATGGGCGGTCTCTTAAAATTCCTTTTCATTTTACAGACAAGATGCCAGGGATCCCCCTGTATATTGTAAATGTGCAATATCACCAGGAGCCCCTGATAAGTCAAAAGGAGAAATGGAATGCTTCGAATATGTAAGTTAACTGTGACAGTAAAGATACTGTTTATTATTATTATTAATCCACTCTGAGCAAGGTCAGAAGCGGAGCCTAAAAGTAACTAGCTAACGGCAACTTAATAGCAAAAAGCTACCACAAGATGTAGTACCAGCAACTGCACTCTAAACGGAAAATATCCTAAACGGAACTGAACTGCCATAGTAAAGTTAAATGAGTAATATCTGCCCTGGGCGATAGTAAAACCATCTACCACTTTTTCCAGTAATGGCATATTTCCAAATTTCACAATTGTTGGTGAGATTAATGCCAAGATCCAAGCATGGTCGGTAGATGGACGCATTTTGGCGGTGCGTTCCACCAACAGCCCATAACTGGCAAAAATTGAAATAAACGGGTGGAGGGGGAGTAGAAGGCAAAATTTAATGTCAAAATTATGACGTCATACAGGGCGCTACAAAAAAACAACATCTGAATTATAATGTTTCAAGATATATCACGACAACCAGATAGTGGCGGAGACGCAAAATTTGACCAAAATCGATTGCCATATGTCGTTAAAAAACGAAACCTCCACTCCATTTTGCACGTTTTCGTCTTTATGAACGATTCATGATTGATTCGATTAAATTGCGCTTCAGTATAGTCGTGGGTCGCCACAGGGTTAAAACCGCGTTCTCGGCTTTCCTCTCCAGCAGCCTAATAATGAAATTCATCCTTAATATGCCTCTTTGTTCCAGGGCAAAGGATCAGCAGAACCGATCACCACACCATTAACTCTGTCACTGAGCTACACCCTTCTCGCTATGGATTCAGGAAAGGCTGTGAGTATTTTTTTATAGCCACTTCTCAGAGTACATCACCCTGTCCAAGGCCCTGTAACAGCGACCCCTTATAGACGGGCAGGTTTATAATTACTGGAAAGATATTAATCTTTTCCTGTTTGGCTTAGCCTACTCAAGTTATTACACCCTGGGTTGAGTTTGCTCTTTATGTGCAGGATTTGAAATAGTCTTCACGTGGTGTGTCGTGGGAGGCGATTGAAAGAAAACAAACAAGTGACAGATGGTTTTACCATCGCCCAGTGCAGATACTATTGATTGCACTTTACCATAGCGGTTCAGCTCCATTCGTGATGTTTTGACCATTGAGCGATTTTTGTCGAAGCATAAGCAAAAGTACAGAGTTTATCTGGTATACCGAGTATATTTTCGTAGTAGATTCACCTAGGTTCATGGATTTACTTTGTTTAACTTTTGCCGAGTTTTCAGTTTGCAGTTTTACCTGGTTAATTATCCAGGTTAATTAGGTACATTTACCTAATTTTTAAGCAGGTAATTAAAAAAATTACTAGGTACAAAAAAGTGTCTACCTGGTGTGAAAACTGGATAGAACGTAAAATCGTTGAAATGAAAATGTTTTTAAAATGGACAACTTCTTTATATCAATCTACAAACAAATCAATAAAAAATGTCTTAAATTCACCCAAACGTCAATTACCTAAGTTTTGGAAGTGAAACGGAGTGTCACCTGGTAATACTTTACCCAGTGTTCTGGTCAACCCGTTTTACTTTACTCAGTTTGAATTAAACCTAGGTTGCGTCACCATTATGGTTTACTGATGGGATGAATGCTCAGAGTGAATTTCAATAACGTATAGGATATGATAGGATAGCATTTTCATCCTGCGGGAGAGGAAAGCCGAGAATACAGCTTAACCATACGGCGAACCACGACCTCTCGTACAGATACCAGTTCCGAATCGGGGTGGCGTTTTTTTGGGGGGGATTATAGTATTTCTCATCTTTCCTGCGCATGGACCTGGTTGGTGGAGAAAACCGTAAGCAGCGCTTATGTGAACCACCGTGCACCGGCGAGGCGTCCAGCAGATCTCTCGCATATAATCATATACCCTGACGGGATTCGAACCTACGAAGGCGTGTGAGTCATTGATGAATCGCGTCGATGAGACATGGTCCATCTGTGGTTCATGCTTGAAAACAAAAATGAAATTTATGGTTGGGGGGAAATAACATGGAAACTGAATTGTCGTATTTAGAACCTTGAAGAGGGGAAGGGTAAATTAAAAAAAAAATTGGAGTTAAGTTATGACGTTATTATCGGCATCGCAGGCAGATTTTTTCTATAAAAGCAGCGTACAAGCGTATTCTCGGGTAACGATATGAAAGAATTGTTACGATTCCCCTGTATACTGCAAATGTCGGCGAAACGGGGGAAGGGAACGAACGGAACTCGTCCTCATAAGTTTCATGAATAGGGAGAAAGTCCTTCTCAAAATATTGTGAAATTTTTATTAAATTCTCTTACCTATAGACAAATTTTCGCGTGCCATCTGCGCGCAAACAAATATACTACCGATTTTCGTTAATTCTCTTTTTTTTTCTGAAAAGTGTATTCTGTGAAAAAAATAGCTGTCACCAATATATATTGTCCTTTTTCACAGGTCTGGATTCGATGCAATATAATGGACGAAGCAAAGGTCGTGGAAATCTGCAACAATGAGTTCGGCTTCAATATCAATGTCGATACGGTTAAGGAAAAGTGTACAAGCACCGTTGGCTAAAGAGAACTGAACGAGTCATCTTTGATTTCTAAAATTTAAGACAATTCAAAACTAGACTCAAACATACAACGCGCAGTAAAATTTTCGTACTTTCAAGACTTGGTAAAACCGGTCAAATTATAACGTCATAATGTGCGCCGCAGGCAAAAATTTTCTTTGGAAATAATAAAAAAAATTCGAAAACAAAACTAAACTCTAACAAAATTGCGGAAAAATTTTCGTACTTTCCGAGCTGGGTAAAACCGATTTATATAGAATACGAATCTGATTCAAATATTTTTGTCAAATTGAAGCGAATCAATAATTCTCCAAATATAGTGAATATTTCTTTTTTTCTTTTATAATCTATCCAATTATAAAAATCAAGGTATCTGATGCGCCGCAGGTAATAAATTTACCATGGGAAATAGCAATTTTTTTCAAAAAAAGAGGTTTTAGATTATAAGCTAAAGTAAATAGGCGCTTTTTGAGAAAAGTTAAGATTAGCGTTTTAAAGCGCTTAAAAGGTCATTTTGGAATTTCTTCCAGTCGGCAAAGGGGGGGGGGGGGGGGGGGGGGGGGGGGGGGGGGTGGGTATGACACTTCAACTTGTGTAATATGCAATTACTGCAAATAGCCAGTAAACTTACTGTACTTTTGTTACAGTGTGGCCACCAATATCTTAAGAGATAAGCATAAGAGATTTGACTGTAAATTTACTTACTCGGTAATTTGAAAAAATTGATATTCATCAAAATCAACTTTTTCCGCTCGATTATCGGCGAAAGTATAGTTATTCAAATCAATTGTGAATTGGTCATAGGAACAAAATCACGCTAAATGAAGTGCATTTTTAACGGCAAAATGCAATCGATTTTGGTCAAATTTGACCAAAATCGATTGTATTTCGACGTTACAATGAAAATACATCGCCTTCAAGCCAGTTTATGCTAATATTTGTAATACGTAACTGTATATTTCCTGATCATCATAAAGGGGACTATAATAGTAATAGTAAAAATGGGCTATTTTTTATTTTTATGAAATCAAAGATTCGATCAGATTCGAAAAAATTTACCGAATAAGATAGATTCGAATTCCAAATGATTCGGTTTTGCCCAGCCCTATCTACAAAACAGTCGAGAACTTTTGAAAATATACAATTATAGCAAATGGTCACTCACGGTCCATCAACTGTCCATACTCGGCATTATTTTCATCAACGAGACCGTTTGAACTTTTGCATACAATCACTGAAAATTAACGGGAATTTTATTGTACTCATATTATCCCAATGTGCATTTATGCAATATATATATATATATATATCATATAGGCCTATGCTGCTAACATTATTTTTCATTTAAAATTCACTCAGAGCATGATTGGACGCAGTACCCGAACAAAAACTTAACTGCGGAACCCTATATAGCAAAGTCCTCCCAATTTTAAAAAAAAAATCGCTTCTCCGGCACGATTTTCGGCTATTTTATCATGATATACAATAAAATTATGACGCCATAATTTTCACAAATTTCTAAAACGTGCCCAACCCAACATTTGTTTAGTGCAGAGCTGGTATCTGCTATGGGAGACAGCAAAATCGTCTAAACAAAGAAGTGACAAAATTTTCAATAATAACCCATGGCTATGACCGATACCACTCATTCCGCTTTACTGGAAGAACTTCGTTCAGTACGACAAAGTTTGGGATGCTGTTTCTGGTGTACATATATTGGTCGTTAGTTCATTTTGACTCTGCTTCCGACATTGCTTACAAGTAGGGCTGGGCAAAAGCGAATCATTCGAAATTCGAATCTAATTCGAATAATTCTTTCGAATCGAATCATTAATTCCATATAAATAACAAAATCCAATTTTCAATATTACAAATTGTTAAAATTAAGACATTTATAGTTTTTAGTGTTCTTTCAATTCATACTCCATGTCTGAGAGCAGCAATTTTCATATTTTAATGACAAAATACAATCGATTTTGGTCAAATTTGGTTTGGTCAAGAGCAGCAATTTTCATATTTTAATGACAAAATACAATCGATTTTGGTCAAATTTGACCAAAATCGATTGCATTCTGTCACTGAAAATGAAAATTTCAGTTCATTTAACAAGTTTTGTTCCATAGAGCGATTTACGATTGATTCGAATAAATTGTGCTTCGAATCGATTCGAATCGCCGAATCGAATTGCCCAGCCCTAGTTACAAGGAATTTTCATAAAAAACCTGCTACTAATTTCTCATAGTTTTATGCTGCTTTTCATATGTATGTTTGTAGATCGCTGTGCTTTTGTATTAAACTTGGATAATCTGTACTCTTTGTAATTTTCTGTGAGCCCATTAGCGTATGCTGTGGTCTTCAGCGTATTTAGGGAGGGGGCTGGTGCGATCGCCCCCCGACGATAGAAAAAAACGCAGAAGAAATTATTCGGGTTTAAAGTATCATTTTCAGGGTGCCTCCGGCGAGTTTTTTGGTTGTTTCATGGTGCTTTGTAATAAAAATGTATTTCAGGAAATATTTTCTCGCCATAGGCGCTGATTGTGACTCATAATTTTACTCGAATTTCTCAAAAATCCTCCTTCCTTTAATGGTTTTATTGGTTGTACCTATGCTTTGCTAGTCTATGGCGTGCAATGATATCGGTATTTATCTTCATTTCTCTGCAACCAGTAGGTGCGACCTAGAAATTTTGCTTACATTGTAAGGTGCTATCGGTAAAATAAACCAACATTGTTAGAATATCATTTTAATCCTGCGAGAGAGGAAGCCGAGAATACATCCAGATACCAGATACCATCCCTCTCATATTTCTCATTTTTCTTTCTTGTGCACGGATCTGGTTGGTGGAGGAGGCCGTAAGCGATTCTTACGTGAACCACATTGCACCGGCGAGGCGTCCAGCAGACCTCACGCGTGTAATCATCATCCCTCACAGGATTCGACCCGACGATGAGATATGCGTAGCTCGAAGCGTAAACCCAATGCTTTACTGATTGCGCTAACTGGGCACCCAAACACTTGCTGAATGAAGCGGAATTTTAAATTTTAACGACAGAATGCAATCTATTTGATTATTTTTTGTCGCTATAATGCGAGAATTTTTGCTCTTAGACATGGAGTGGGAATTTAGAATATATTGTCTTTATGCTAATATTAGTGAAGCGTAACTATGAATTTCGTGATTTTCACAATTGAGAGAAGTTGTGAAAATAAAAATGGGATATTTACTTCTTGTTTATAATTAATAATTCTACCCAATTTGAAAAAAATATCCGAATAAGTTTTGAATTTCGAATGATTCGGTTTTGCCCAGTCCTACTTTATGTGTTCCAGTCAAAGTTCAAATATTCAACTCAATTTGAAGCTTTACGAAGTCCATAATTTTGGACTCATCTTCACTGCTCTTTCATAAATATAATTTTCCTCATCCGACTCTACAGTCTCTAAAGATTTCCATTATCCAAATTCAAAATACACCGAAAAAAAACTACTTGTCTACAGGCAACATATAAGTAAAGGAAATTAAAACAAGAATACTTCGGAATCAAAATATAACCCCATATAACATTTTAATTTCATTTGTTTAATTAGGTAGCAGGCTTATGTCGCACTTTGTGTTTTAGGCCAAATAGATCTTGTACGCACAGCCTTATAATCATAATGTGTCTCTTATTGATAATGTATTTAATTTGAGATGAATAAACATACATACAGCAAAAACGCACTGTGGTGGATTCAGAAAAATTCTTATTGGGGAAAGGCACTTATTTTGTTATCAACATTCAAATCTGGAAGCTTACAATTCTAGCTCAGAAAACTGATTGAGCTAACTCGCATAATCTAGTGAGTCTTAATATTTAGCAAAACCACTAGTAATGTAACAAAACGAACGTGATTCCATCAAAACGTGAAAATACTTTTTATCCTCCATGATTTATTGCTCGCAGGATTATAACGTTGATGCATGAGACCTCTTATCAAAAATAGTCTTGTATACTTGAAGTCTTCATGATCCGGATTGCCGGAGTAGAATCCGGCAGGTTTCGCTTAAGTTGGGTGATTGCCGGTTAAAATTGGCCTTTAAAATATTTAGCCGGATCAGGTTTGGATTCAGTCTCTTAATTCAAGAAATTAAAACCACTTCGACGCATTTGGAATTAAAGAAAAGCTTCCTGTCCAGTTTCTGGCAAGATTTGCAGCGTGATGTTCTCATTCCCGGTTCCAGGTCGGATTAGGTTTTGATTCAGCAAGCAATTTGAGAATCAAAAATTCCTGTCTCCGCGGACTTAATACTTGTGTTGTTTTACGCCAATCCTTCCGACTTCGTGCTAGGTAAGCTAGGTTTGGGGATTTCTTCATTCGACAAGAAAAAATGGACTGGAGGTAGAAGAGGCGCCAGTGTAAAGCTGAAAAAGGTTGCAGTTTTGCCTTCACAGTTCACGAACTATGGCGACCGGTTGCGCCTTTCATTCAGCATTAGCAGCTCAGAGCTAGTGAAGCAGGAAGGGAAAGTATTTTGAGAATAGCTATCTGGCTAGCCTATGGCAAGGGAAAGTACGGTTCCGGTACTGAGTATTTCAGCTGGTCAGTACAAAATATGGTTAACGATCGAAGAACGGAGGACGTAGGCATGCAGCATGAAGTACCGTCAAAGTTGGTAACTTCGGATGCTTTGTAACTTCGGACGATTTTTTAAAATGGACATAAACAACTAAATACGCCATGTATCTGGGTCAGTCTATGTTTTTCTTGTAGATAATAATTTATACTAAACATTTACACATTACTCGTGACCCCTGTCTTTCTATATCACTAGAAACGTGTAATTTCTCCTAAAAATACGGCGCGCCGTTTCAAACGGCCCAAAACGGTACTTTGGAAGTAATGTCCGTACCAAAATTGTTGATTCCGCTAGAGGGAGTACTCAATGTCAAATTAAAATTCGAGTGGTCGTTAGATGTCGACGTAGGACCGTAAAAAGTGTTCTTTCTAGATTGACGAAAATCTTTCAAATCTCCCAAATTCCTGGTTACGTCAAGATCGACGTCAGCATGACGTCGTTTCATTATCTCTCACTCTCTTTACGTAGCGTCAACGTGGCTCTGCGTCAGTCTCTGATGTCGCCGGTCTGCTTGCGCCAGTCTGTGATGTCGCCGCGCTAGCGGAAACGGACATCGTGGCGCCGTTATTCGCCGTGACCAACGCGAAAATATTGCCCGATGACCACGAGCCATAGATAAACCGTACTCGATAAACGCCGAGGATGAGTATTTTCATAATAAGGAAAATTTTATGATGTTATGCCGGGAAAAAAATTAAGCTTTGTGCGGCCGATAGTCAATTTTCCACCGTTCTCGTATCCGAGTAGCTGACATAGCATACGTTTTGGAATAATTCCGTATAGAAATGCATCATGTACATTTGAAATGTGAAATCAAACGCTATGGACCTATTATTTAGTATCAAATGCCCGACGAACAATTCCGTTGTCAACTTATTTGTCACATTTACATATGGCAACCGAAATGTGCTTTCATTTATTACTTATCGGTTCATTTATCTTTCATTTTATTATCGCTGACATTTTTTCGTTCTTGCGTTTCATGATTTTTGAATTGTTATTTAATCAGTGGCCCATGCTCAATAAAACAAGATAATATGCGACCTCAAGTTACGTTATCTAGAGGCAAGACAAATTAATACGTAAATGACGTCGCGACTCGACGCAGATACGTGATCACTCAACTGTCACGACGTACGATATTCTCTCTCTGCGTAACCCGTCAACAGAGACAGAAAGAGGCATCCGAAGTTACAATTTTTATCGCGCGGTATGTTAAATTAATAAAAACGGGGAATTAGGAAGAAAAAATCATCGCAACAACTTCTGGTTTTTTATAATCGTTCGGTCGTGGCGTCATTGTTCCATCATCCAAATTTGGTGTTATTTGGATAAAAAATGGCCGAATGATAGTCAGATTTACTACAAAAACGTCCGAAGTTACCAACTTTGACGGTACTGCACTTGAGAACTATGCTGTAACGTTATGGTACGGTATATTTTAACTTGTCTGAAGTTATAATCTGTCACAAATCACTGCCAGGTATCTCAACCTGCATCTACAGTCTAAGTTACACTTCGATCAATACCGTACACTGTACATGCAAAGAAACAATAGCAAAGATAGAGTCTGATAATATATGATATATATAAATATATATGATATGATATGATATACAGTATATATAATTGTGTGACCATTTAAAGATATTATGGTACTAAGCATTACTAGGTCCCTAAACTCGGGGTCAGGTGCTATCCTTTCAAGTTAACCTATGCTTGCGCGATCAGCTAAGTGACATTTTTCTTTTTTTCCTAGTTAATATCAATAGTTGGGCCTATTAAGATTCTTTTGTGTAAGTATTGTAAATGTACCTTAGAATGCAAAATATCGTTCATCAATTGCTCTAAAAACAATGTAATTTTGATATAAAATAGTCTGGAAATGACGAAAAGTGCAGTGTTACAATGTTGCAGTTCAAGAAAAAGACGGGTTTTACGTTATTTGTACATATTTCTTGCTGTTTGGATATTTGTAGTCCTTCTCACCACACTTGTAACAAAAGGCGAACGATGGGAGAAAGTTTCTGATAATGCTCCATTGAAAAGACGAAGCCCAAAGAATATATTTGATATTTGGTACCAGTCCAAGTACGTATCTCATGTATTATCTAGTTATATACGTTATATATTGTATATCATTTAGTTAATACGGTATCACGGATGTCCTTATCAGAAAACTCAAAATATTTTGATCAAAAATCATATTGTATTTTTATTATTCTTAAATTAAATGGTCTTGTAGTGAAATCCAAATATATGCCAGGGTCAGAATTAAATATTTAGAGCAAACTTGCAGAATCTACCCGGAGCAAATTGCAACTGACAGAAAAAATTTGTCAGAGAGGTAATAGTTCATGATAGATCTCTCGCTAGAGGAGTAAAATGTTTCCTCATGAGTGTCTGGTAGAAATCTACTGTTAAAAAAGCTTCTTGTTCAACCGAAGACGTTATATGCACATTTCAAACATCCGATGGAAAGCGAGACGAATAAAAAGATTGAAAAATACTCATGATATCTGGTACCAATAAAATATTTTAGAAAATTGGCTTTTTGTATCTATTGAAAAATAATAATTTTGATCGATTTGTAAAAATTATTCGATTCGATCCTGAACTCAATATATATTTGGTTTTGGTTAATCTTAATATAAGAAAACTTTCCACAAATTTATTAAACATATATATTCTTTATGGATTTTCATCATTTTTTTTTAACAGTCGCAGAATTTTGCTAGAAGATGAAGAGACCAAAGATGACAATGTGAAATATTTAGAAATTAATCAACATCCAACCAATATTAGTAGGGTATGTTAAATTTTTTTACTAGGATTTTTAAATCATTTTAACATATTCTAAAATTCCTTGTGATTACCACCAGAATACCACTACTCAGACATCCAAAGAAAATGGGTTTCTTTGGAAGAAAATTTGTGGGCAATACTTCATTATATATACTTCTTGCTAAAAATAGAAACGTCTTTTTTTGAGTGTCTAGATGTAACTAAAGAGGTTCAAAACATCCATACTGCTATAAAACAGCTGGCAGCTACACTGATGAGACATCTAATTGTGGTAAAAATTATTTCATTACATAATTGTGATTTATTTCCAATACTATTTATGTGAATTTGAATCTTATTTGTTAGTTCTGTGTAGGTAATTACTGAGCTACTAACGTTAATTACGTGATCCCAAATTGATTGATTACTTTGTTTACGACTGGCTCACTTGTTGCCTTGTATCTAGTATTACTATTCAGTTCATTTTGCGCTTAGCCGTGGAAGAGTTGATTAAAGCCTAGTCTTGATTCTATAGTTGTAATTTTTTTTTTTTGATAGCCACTTTTTAGAGTGGATCACCCTGTCCAAGGCCCTGTGACAGCAGCCACTTATAGACGGACAGGGTTACAATTGCTGGAAAGATATCATCTTTCAATGTTCGGCTTAGCCTACCCAAGTTATTACACCCTGGGTGGGCATGGATAAGCGAGCCGGACTCGCCGGGGCTCGAACCCGAGATCTTTTTGAATTGTATACTGCTTATAGGCTACCACACCAACGACAATGGGTTCCATAATTGAGCAAATGGACATTATTGGTGATATTATATATGTCCCAAGAAGATGAAAATGGCTTTTTCAAGTGTTCTATATATTTATTTATTTTTTAAATCCACATCTTGGAGTAGATCGTCCTGACCAAGGCCCTCCATGAGCAGCCACTTAGAGACGGACGAGGTTAGAAAAACTGGGAAGATATGATCTTTTTAGTCGGCTGACCCTGCTCAAGTTGCTACACCCTGGGTTGAGTGGTGGGCATGGATTAACGAGTTTGACTTGCCAGTGCTTGAAACCGAGATCAACAACCCACGATGCCAACATGTGTTTAATAGCGAAGAGGTTCAAAATCTTTTTTGATCGTATTCAAGCTTTTTGTCCGTTCAAAGAAACATTCCAGATACCCAACGAGAAAACAAAATTCTTTAACCCAGCTAGGAATGATAATAATAATAAATGAAAATTTTATTAGAGATTCAATTCTAAGAAAAACAATATTGGAAAATCGCATCTCTATCTGTGGCTCATGCAGACTATTTAATATCTCGAATGGAATCTTTCCAATTACGATTCTATTAAAATACGATTACAATTCTATTTAAAAAAATACTCCTTCCCAACCACTTTAAGATACTGTGGCATTTTAGTTATTTCACAAAACCATAAAGCACATTCTTTGTTCAAATTCAAGCATCATTAAACAAGAACAAAACAGCGATGCATTGATTTGGAACGAAATTGTCAAAAAGTTATCATGCAAATCGCCAATTAGCCGGGGCGTGGCGCAATTTGATTCGATGATTCGAATCGATTCAAAGTACAGATTATTCGAATTAAACTTGAATTGGTCACGGAAACAAAAATTTACTAAATGATTAACTCCAGAATACAATTGAAATTTGACCAAAATTTTGTCGTTAAAATGTATTTTGTTGTTAAAATGAAAATTTTTCCTCTTGGACTGGAGTGTACTTGAAAATACACTGTTTTAAGTATGTTCAAGCTAATATTAGTAATCCTTAAATATAATCTGCTTGCTCTTCATAATGGAGACTATAATATTAAAAGTAAAAAACGGATATTTGATATTTTATGGAGTTAGCGATTTGATCGGATTCGAAAAAAAATATTAGAATCAGATTCGAATTCTAAATGATTCATTTGGTTTTGCCCAGCCTTAGGACTCATGAAATAATGTTATAATGTTACTGTTAAAGGTCAACATCGACAATTTTGTTGAAATGCTTAGAATCGATTCGAATTAACATTGCTTCCATTCGAAATTCTGAAATTTACACTCCAGGCCATAAATGGGCTTTGTATCTCCACATAAATGTTCAACAAATTTCTGTTAAATTTTCATATTGTTTTCTTTGGATGAGCCAAAAGTTCCAAAACCATCATCTATGCTATTTCATAGCAGCATTGATAATTTTGATTATACAGCTCGGTTACTGTCAGACATTCAAAATAGGCATTTTTGTCTTCTAGCAAGAGATATATCCTGAAATATCGCACATTTGCTAATTTTTTTCTGATGGAACTTATTTTCTTCGGTTGTCTGAGCAGCTGACATTCTGCCAGTCTGATTCGAACCCTGCATCAGTCGCACATACCTAGCAAACACATATTTAACAATTATTTTCAACCGGTTAATTACGAGCAAGGTTTTCCAGGAATATCGGTATTGGTCAAAATGAGCCCACACAAATTGACCTTGATTGTAATAGCAGATAGAGGGATTTACAAGACTTTGGATATTTGGAGGATCTAACAAGGATTTTCAAAAACTCAACTAAGTTTTTATTTCCACAAATCTTATGTTACTTATTCTAAAATATTCACAAGTTTGTGTGGATTTCTGAGCATACGACTAGGTGCCTTGTCACAAGTCTTTGAGTGTTCGTACAAAGTGGGTGTGATGGCCAAGTGGTTAACATGTTGACATCGCAGGTTAAAGACTCGGGTTTGAGTCCCAGCGACTCCCGCTCGTTTAATCCGCACCCACTAAACCCAGGGTGTAATAACTTGGGTAAGCCAAGCTGAACTCCGAACTGGAAAGATCATATCGTCCCAACAACTCTAACCCTGTGGCCGCCAGTACAGGGCCTTGATCGAGGTGATCTACTCCAAGAAGGGGATATATAACCCAGGGTGTAATAACTTGGGTAGGCCAAGCCGAAGTGAAAGGAACATAACTTTCCAACAACTCAAACCCTGTCTGTCTAAGTGGCCGCTGGTACAGGGCCTTGGTAAAGGTGATCTACTCCGAGAAGGGGCTATATAAAAAAAGTCTTTTTCTTTGATTGCGACAAGGCACAGGTTCTAAAATATTGTAAGTTTGATATCGATGAAAATTAAAATATCATACCTCTCATCATATCAGCCCTAGTTAAGAGCAGTTAACTATCATAAGAATATTTGCTTTTGAATGTAAACAAAGCAACAGCTTGTGGGATTTTCCTAAAGTGCCCATTGTAGACTTTAAGTTAAAATAACAATCTTTAGACGTTTGTAATGTGTTTGTATTGTAACTGTTATTTTTGTCAAACAAAAGAAGTTTCAAAGCTTTGTGACCAATGCAGGGTTCGAATTACTAAACCAGCGCAGAATAGATTAGAAGTCGTATTATTGTAATACTTTATCCACTGATCTGAGTACCCAGGGCATGATTTATAACACCGCATCCTGGTTCTGTCGTTTTGTTGAATCATGGGTTTTTGATCCATTAGTCAGATACAATACAATTGAATTTCTCTCAATAACAAAACAACACGCACTTAAAGCGCAATACACTTTCGTATTTTCTTGCAATAATCATAGTCACATTGCCAGGGAGGGCCAATTTGGAGAGCAAAATTGACTTTTCTGTCTAATTTGGCCTGATTTATATATCTAAAACTACGAAATTAACTATATCGAATATGTTGATTTCCAAGTGTATTCAATTCATTATAGAGATCCCTGCACATATTTAAACAAATCTATGCAAGAACAAATCTATGCAACATTTTGTTAGCTTGTCTAGCAAACTGTGGGCGCGATGGCCTAGTGGTTAAACATGTTTGTGTCGCAGGTTGAATATCTCGGGTTCGAGTCCTGGCGAGTCTGGCTCACTTATCCATGCCCACCACTCAACCCAGGGTGTTATAACTTTGGTAGGCTAAGTCAAACAGGAAAAAATCATATCTTACCAGCAATTGTAGTTCTGTCCGTCTATTGTAGTTCTGGCCACTGTTACAGGGCGTTGGATTAGGTGATCCACTCTAAGAAGTGGCTATAGAAAAAAAAAACTTTTCGGTTGCTTTTGAAACGTAAAAAAATCATGGTCAGCATTGTGCTAGCATAAAACAGTAGGTCAAAAACAAAACAAACTCTAAAATGCAACCTATGCAAATGTCTATTGCAGCTTTAATAATATAAATCCTTATTTCTGGTACTAAGGCAACGTTATCATGTTTTTCTTCAAGTGTCGGAAGCAGAGATGTCCAAAACGAAACGAACATTCGAATACATTGGGAAATAAACATATTCAATTTAGTAAATATCTTGATTTTAGATATATTTCAGAATAACAGGATAAGAAAATGCGCCATTTTTATTGAATATATCGGGTTAGAATCAACAGAACAATTCATTTACTATTCGAATTGACATAGTTTCGCAAAATAAGGGAATTGTATGCTCATACCTGTGTTGATTGCTTTGATACCTTTCGTGCAATTTTAGTCAGGCGCAAGAAAGTTACCGTTATCACTCCAGCCAGTGATTTAATATAAAAAGTAATGTTTTTTGTGTATTATTATAATGGTAGTGAAGCCATTTTCTGAAGTATCTATTTAACCTGGAAGTTACTTTGTCATGTATGAGCCACAGATGGATCGCACCTCATGGGTGCGATCCATCAGTGGCTTATACATGGCAAAACATAACTGAAGACAAAAATTCTGACTCCTTGAGATTTTCTTAGTCTGCCAGGTACACTGGTCTAAGTGTTCAGGATATGATTCATAATACCACATCCCGGTTTTGTTTTTATTGCTAATCGTTCTGTTAAACCATTGTTTATTTGGATTCTGATAAACATGACTCGGGCCATGTTTGCCTAGACTCCTGGTTGGTGTTGTCCGAAGTATTCGAATCATAACTTTTTCCATTTGATTTCTGCAAAAATTCGAAGTCAGCAATATGATAATTTAAAATTTTTTTATAAATAAGTGTGGATTTTCACATAAATTATAACCTGATCAAAAAATGTCTTTGTTTGTTTATTATATGACATCTGATTCGAATATTCGATTCGGGAAAATTATTTCGATTAAATAAATTTCGATAATTAAAAAAATATTTTATGCTAACCCAACTATTTTTAAGTTTACTCTGAAAACCTTCCCAAATTTTGGAGATTTTTTCGAGTCTTACCACAATATACAGACATTAGAATCCATAAAAGTCATATCGAAGTTTTACGTTTGATGCAGTGAGTGTTCTTATTGACAGTGACTACATCAAACTCTTAGGGAAAAATTGAACTCGCTTTTAGGCTGTTCTGTTTGTTTTGGTTGATTTGAGGTAGGCTACTTTTTAGAATGTTTAAGTGATCTTTACTTTTGATGCAATCTTCAGAACAAGAACGATAAGTGTTGAAACACTTTGCTTACAGATTTTTTCTGTCCTTCAGGTAGTCAATTAAATTGGTAGCAAAATCTGAGAAACTGGAATCTAGAAAAATATGAAAAATTGTACATTTTTGCGGATGGGATATACTAATCAGACTATTTTCAAACCAACTCCGAGACTGCCAAAATTTCTAAGATTTTACAAAGCCTTGCCAAATCGAAAATTATTTGTTTTAGTCCACTAGGTACACTGGGTACGTCTTAAAGATATGATTCATGATACCACATCCCGGTTGTGTTTTTATTGCAAATCGTGACCGTATATTCCAATGATGATTGCACTAATATATTAATAAAGTAAAGTGCAGTGAGTAGTTTCTGTTCTGGGCAACAATACACTTCTTGAGTTTGGTCATGGTCCCCAATTTTTTGTAAAATTCAATTTAATCCAATCCAGGTTGAAGAACTTCAAGATATCACAAAGTATTATCGTAGAACAGATGAAAAAACATTACAGACAGTATTCAACACCATAGAATCATTACGACTTGTGAAAAATATCAATGTTCCTGACATAAACTGTGAAGCAATACTAAAAGGAGATGAGAACTCTATCATCCACGGAAAACTTGCCAATCTGGAGCTTGGATCCAAGGTAACTATTTCTTAAAACTATTAAATAATTTTTCTTCTATTGTAATTCACTCTGAGCAAGGTAAGATACAGGAACGAACTAACGGCTACTCAATAGCATAGAGCTACAAGATGTAGTACCAGCAATTGCACTCTAAGCAAAAACATCCTAAACAGAATAGAAATCCTATGGTAAGAAGATGAGAATTTCATGATTCTAGGAAAACTCTGGAATTTGGAGCTTGGATCGATTACATGAATGCCAAATGGTAACTATCAACATATGGGAGTATAACACTAATATTTTCACTGGAACGAAGCCAAACAACAGCAATGTAGGTTGATAACTATAACACAATACAGATAGAACGAAAAATCTGTATGGATAGGAAGCGAGACATTGTCTCTCTGACAATGTTTCATGTTTGTGTTATCAATTGACTGAAAACTATTTTATTCATAAACATAAAACAATGAACAAAGGGAAAAAATTACAGGCAAGTTACATTACAGCCGAAAGTAAATGAAACGAAAGTAGAGGAAAATTCATGAGGGCACCACTATAGTAAAGTACAGTGAGTGTATCTGCCCCGGGCAAGGTTAAAACCCTCTACCACTTCTTTTTTTCCTTTTAGTCACCTCTTGTGACGCGCAGGAAATATGTGTTTGCTATTCTGATACCTGCACCTAAGTACAAGATAAAAACTGTTGTTTGGAAGATTATTCGGAAGATGTTGAATTATGATTATTTTATTATGTTGAGCTTAAAGGAATTCGCAAAGTCTTAGTGAAGGAGAAAAAGCAAAGACAATGGACAGGATTATTGAGTGTGGGAGAGTTTAGGTAAAGAAACAGAATAGAACTGTAAGTAGACATGGACAATTTGATTCGGTGGTTCAAATGAAAGCAAAGATTTTTCAAATCAGTCAGTCATAAATCTGCCAAAAGAATTAAACTTGTCAAATAAAAAAATATTACTATATTTCCATGATGAAATTTTTGACTAATTTATTTGTGTCATAAAAAATGATGTGTGAAGTGAAGCGCCGTTGCGTCTGATAAATTGTTTATTAGTGAAATTGCAGGTACAGATTTTTAAATTTCTATAATTGCGATAGATTGCAATAGAAAAAGTGCAAGCGAAGATTTTTCAAATCTGTCATAAATCTGCCAAAAGAATTAAACTTGTCAAATAAAAAAATATTACCAAATTTCCATGATGAAATTTTGGGCTATTTGTGTTGTGAAAAATGATGTGTGAAACATCTGATGGATTGTTTATTAGCGAATGCATAGGTAGTAACATTTTTAAATTTCTATAACTGGAATAGATTGCAATAGAAAAAGCGCAACATTTGCTATCTTGTAGAATCAGTGATTTTATAGGGTTCGAAAAAATTGTGAGAATGGGATATGAATTCTCAGTGAATCAGTTCTGCCAGGCCCTTGCTTTTCTGATATTCAAATTCAAAATATCTGTTTCAGAATTTAGGATTTTTGAGGGGTAAAATTTGTTGTATAACATGTTTAATGTCTTTCTAGTCCAGTATTGTCCGCTTTTTTTCTTTTTAGAGTAAATTTTAATAGAAACATACATAACTTCATTCTTCTTAGTATCTCTTTCTAGAAGTTTGCCCTGGGCAGGGCTGAAAGCAGTGCCTAAAAGGAGCTAACTAATGGCCAATCAAATGTCAAAGAACTAATACGACGTAAAGTGCCAGCAACTGCACTCTAAGCTAAAAACATACCAAACTATACCACCATGGCAGTATAGTAAATGGTATCTTATCTGGGCAATGGTTGGGCATATTGCGTGAACCCTCATTCGTCAGTGACTCATTCTTAACGACTGCTTTCTGAACGGAACATACCCCAAGCTGAACTGAACCAACAAGGTAAAGTGCAATGAGCGATATTCGCCCTGGGCGACGGTAAAACCATCCACCACTTTTTTGTTTTTTTAGCCGCTTCTTATAACACAGGAAATATGTTAGGACTATTTTAAAGCCTGTACCTACACAGACTGAATGTTCTTTACATCTCTTTTCATTTTCAGCTGTTCGAAGAAAAGAAAAAGAAACTCATTCCAAAATTAGAAGATGTTGTTTCGGAGGCTAAAAATTGTCAAAAGTTCAAATGGGATCGGCAGTACATGACCATACCGATGAGTTTAGAAGAAAAGGCGTATCCTGTTGCGTATATAATAACAATTCACAGGTAAATTTACTCCAAAAATTAGGCTTGACATAAATATATATACATATATTTATATCGTTCCAACCACATCACCACTTCTTATTTTCTTCGAATGGACATGAAAAGCTTCAAGCTTTATTTGGAGGTCGGTGTTATTTCGGTAGGACGGTAAATACCGATATTGAGTTTTTCAAAATACCGTATCGCGTTAATCTTCTCAATGTCGATTTGCAGTAATACCGGTATTTCGTGACATATCACCTAAAATCGTGACAAGTTGATCCTTTATCGCATCAAGTAATGAAAAAAACAGGTCTTTAGCTCACTCACACCTGCTGATATGTCTCAATTAGACTTTTGCAATGTCATTGAACAACAACCCGCCCACATTTAAAGGTATCCACCTGTTTTTTTTTAGCTAGGTCGTGCCTCAGGTGGCTCTTTGAAACGACACAATAGCATGTTCTTGATAGCTAAAAATGGCTTGGCATACTGGCATTTTGCGGCAGGATGCCGGTATGAAATTAACCTAATGCCGCCCAGCTCCAGCCTCATTTCATAGCAGTATTGATGATTTTGTGCGTTTTTCTACGATTTGGTTGCTACCAGACACTCAAAAAGTGATTTTTTAAACTTTTTATCTAATTTTTCAGGAAATTTTAAGAAAGTTTATTCATTATAATACTGCTCACTTGATTCGTGAAAATTCTTCCTTACCACCCCTAGCTATGACAATCGAATCGAACAATTCAAATAAAAAATTACAATTGAATATCTTTTATTTTGTGTGTTTTAATACTGTTTATTTGAAGATTCGTGTCATCTTTTATTGATTAAAAAACATCAATACTGCTATGAAATATCTTTGAACCTTATTATATAGTTTGATTGCTACAAGACACTCAAACTTTGATGGCTATGTCTTAGGACTAAGGTGTGAAATTATTTAGTTTCAAAACTTTTTTCTTGGGTGACTGTAGCTGACATCCCGCCAGCCCGTATTATATAGTAATTTTTCATGCCAAAAGAGAAAATATCTGAGAATACGACTCGGCCATTATATGGCGATCCATGATCTCTCATGTTGGTACCAGTTTTGTGTTGATGTTTTTGCCATTTCCTGTACATGAACATGGTTGGTTAAGGAAGAACATAACCACTAGCCTTTCTTTGGGTGTCTGAAATGTTCATGTTATTGGACAGGATATGCCTATCAGAGTATTTTCCAGCTAGCATCGAAAACCTATTCAAAATTTCAAAGAATTTACGAAGTCTTACCACAATATGCAGGCAAAAAAGCTTCATAACTATCGACACTGCTATTTCATAGCAGCATAGATGATTTTGAAACCTTTTTTTGTGAAGTTTGGTTGCTATCAGACAATCAAAGAGACGTCCACTCACTAAATTTTCTTCTGATGACAACCATTTTCTTTGGGTGTCTAAGTAGCTGACATTTTGTCAGTCCTTGCAAGTAAATACAATATTTCAAAATAGTGATTAAGTAGTGATGGTGATAACTTTTAAATCAGAATAATACAATGCTAAAGTCTGTGAAGACCTTTTTACTTCTGTAACCCTGTAGGTACGGGCGTTAGTCCTAACATATTTCCAGCGTGTCATAGGAGGCGACTGAAATGAAGAAAAGAAGTGTTAGATGGCTCTACCGTTGCCTAGAGCAGATACCACTCACTGCACTTTACCATGGTGGTTCAGTTCCGTTTGGAATATTTTCCGGTTAGAGTGCAGTTCCTGGTACCGCATGTTTTAGTAGCTCTTTGCTATTAAGCGGCCATTAGTTGGTTCCTTTTAGGCACTGCTTCTGGCCTTGCTCGGAGTGAATTTCAATAAAAGAAAAAAAATTCATCTGGACATTTATGAGTCACTCATTGCTGTCGCTGTTAGTTTATATTGTGTCCAGGATGTGTTAGCATTACTCAGCATACATATTTGCAATAAACGAATGAGTCAACGCATTTTCTTTTCGTGATTGTAAATCAAGGATAGAACTGAACTGCTCTAATAGAGTGTAGTTTGTTGTATTTGCCCTGGGCGATTGCCAAACCAACATTTTCAATAAAAATCTAACTTATTCGTAGAGCTGTGTCAGTATGATGGTAAATACCAATATTTAGTTTTTAAAAAATAAATTTCTCATAAATTTTCGCAATACTGGTTTGCCGCAGATTTTATGAGATACAGCCCACAATGGTTATAGTTTAATGCAATATCATGTCAAGTAACAACAAAAAAGCCTTTGACCTACAAACACTGGCTTGCATTTATACACCTATTTTTTTTTGTTTTACTTAGGGCAAGCCTCATGCTTCTCTTTGAAATGGCGCAGTTGCATGCTCTTTCATTAAAGAAAATGATGTGAAATACCGGCATTTTGGTAGTAAAATGTTGGTACAAAATATAAGTAATGCCGCCTGGCGCTACTTATTATTATGTGACTGGTGTTATCGCAAAACGCGACTGGTGTTATCGCAAAACGCGACTGGTGTTATCGCAAAAATCTTAACATGAAATCTGGAGCCCTGTAGTTACGGCCTTCAGAATAGTCCTAAAATATTTGCCGCATGTCTTAGGATGCAACTAAAAGAAGCAAAGAAGTGATAGATGGTTTACCATCACCCAGGGCGGACAACCCCTCACTGCACCTTACCATGGGGGTTCAGTTCCGTTTGTGATGTTTAGAGTGGTTGACAGTTGCTGGTGCTACATCTTTTAGTAGCTCTTTGCTATTGAGTGGCCGTTGGTTGGTTCCTCCGGGAGCTGCTTCCAGCCTTGCTCAAGAATATCAATAAAAAAAATAAAAAAACTGGCATATTTCGATCGTTTCTACAGGGATCTCCCGTCATTCGAACGACTACTACGGTCAATCTATCAACCCCAGAATATATACTGCATCCATGTAGATCTCAAATCAGATCAGACCTTCAAAGACGGTGCGTCGACGTTGGCGAATTGTTTTGATAATGTGTTCGTTGCTTCAAATCTTACGAATGTCCGGTACACACATTGGAGTAGAGTGCAAGCTGATCTAAATTGTATGCAGGATTTAGTGAAAAGGTATTATTATTATTCTTTGAGCAGACTCTGCTACTCGGACCCCTGAAGAAAAAGATTGAATTAGAGAAAATTTTGAAAATGGACAATATTTTTTAATACATTATGTCTTGCTGGTAGATAAAAATGCCTCCTTTTACATAGTTTGGTCGAAAACAAACTGTATAAAAAGGCTCAAAATCTCTGTCCTACTGGTGGATAAAAATGCCTCCTTCTGGGTAGTTTGGTCGTAAACAAACCGTATAAAAGGCTCAAAATCTCTACTACTGCTGTGCAACTGTAGTGTTGATGGTTTTTAAGCTTTTTGTTCATACAAAGAAAATGACATGAACAAGGTGAGAAGCGGCACCTAACCAACTAACAGCCACTCACATTGCGAAGAGCTATCTCAATCGTAGCACTATTGTCTGCACTCACGAAAATCATGCCCCGATGAGGGGTGAACACTGGAGCCGGACTGATGTCGCTATTTTGCAATCGATACCGATATTTTGATATTTTTGTGACCACTGATAACCGATATTTTATTTTACGTGAACTCGTTGAAAAATCTCCCAAAGAAAAGCAATAAATCGAAAAACATTATGTCCATTGCATGAGAAAGGCAAATGACTAAGAAATCATCATTGACTACTTCAAATAAATTATAAAAAGAATTGATGATAGCAAATGTGTTCTAATTTAAGTCATAAAAACAGCATTGGATCAGAATTTGGAGATTTAAAAGGTGTTACGATTGAATTTGAGTTGGCGTATGCAATGATTGATATCGACAAATTTTATAAGCTACTATTCTGAAATATATCTGGATCAAAATTTTATCATATTGGATTCTTCGATTTTCAAATCTATTTGATTTGAACATCTCCAATTTTGATAAAATTTAATTTTTCTACCAGCTTAATTTGCTAATCATTTTCTTGGTTTTTCGCTAATGTTGGCACAAGGGCTGGATCGCTGATTTGAATCAATCGTTGTTCATAGGAACAAATACTTACTAAATTGACTAGAGTTTTCATTTTTAACGATAAAATACAATCGATTTTGGTAAAATTTGACCAAAATCGATTATATTTTGTTGTTAAAATATGAAAATTGTTGCTCTCAGTTATGAAGTAGGAATTGGATATACACTTTAAATTATAAATTTCTTGATTTTCACAATAAAGACAAGTTGTTATAGTAAAAATGGGATGTTTGTTATTTACATTGAATTCGTGATTCGATCAGATTCGAAAAAGTTATTGGAATCAAATTCGAATCCCAAATAATTCGGTTTTGCCCAGCCCTAGTTGACACTACATTATAAAATAGTTTTTTGCCGTATAATTTGCCGCTAGTTGGCTCTTTTTAGGCACTGCTCCCAGCTAGGAGTGAATTAAAAAAAAAAATTAAAAGAAGTTCTTTTTTCTTTGAAGGGTTGACGAATATCCATGGAAATATGTGATCAACCTCTGTGGCCAAGATTTTCCTATCAAGACAAACTTGGAAATTGTCAGAGCTTTGAAAAATTTGCAAGGATTCAACAGCTTGGAGACGTTTGTTACTCCTCAACATAAAAAGAGAAGGTATTTATGGCACATTTATTATTTATTTTTTTATTTTTAGCCACTTCTTAGAGTGGATCACACTACCCATGGCCCTGTAACAGCGGCCACTTAAAGACGGACAGGGTTACAATTTCAATACATTGTTATGCAAAACGACTCGGGTTCATTAATAGGGCTGTCCAAAGTAATCAAGTTGATTCAGAATATTCGAATCATAAATTATTCCATTCGACTTCTGCAACAATTCGAAATTTTATTTCTTATTACTTTGTCAGTTGTAGTCGTAGGACAAAATTGTAATCATTTTGAAGTACCATACCCATCGTGGCTTGATAGTATAATTTCAACTATTTCTATTTTCAGATACGAACTGCACTTTGACCTCCCTTCTGATCCAAAACATGACCATTCTTTAATGAAGAAAACTGACATTAAGAAAGATCCTCCGCCTCATAACTTTGAAATGTTTGCTGGATCCGCTTATTATATATTCAAGAGAGCTGCAGTGGAATATATGATGACAGGTACCTTTTTTACTGAAATTTCCTCAGTATTTACTTCGAATAAAACTGGAAGCAGTGCTTAAAAGGAACCAACTGACGACCACTAAATCGCAAAGAGCTCCTACAAGATACAGTACCAGCAGCCAAAAACATCACAAACGGAACTGAACTACTATGGTAAAGTGCAGTGAGTGGTATCTGCCCTGGGAGATGATAGAACCAACTACCAATTCTTTGTTTCCTTTTAGTTGCCTCACACGACACGCAGGAAGAACGTTAGGACTATTTTAAACCTCATAACTACAGAGCAAATTTCATGCCAGACTCGCCCTACCTATGGTCCTTTGATCGAGGGAAGCCCCCTGCAATTATTTCACGCGACTGTACGCTGCATTTCACTCAAATTGTGCTCATAACGCTTTGTCTCCTCAGCGAACCAGACAGTGGTTCATTCCCGGGTGCCTGGTTAGCTCAATCGGTGAAGTGTTTGAGAATACGCTTAGGGCTATGCATCTCTGATCGTCATGACACAGGTCCGAACTGGTATCGACTCCGAACTGGTATCTGCACGAGAGGTTGTGGTCCGCAATATGGTTAAACCGCGTAAAAATGATGAAAAAAAATTATATCTTATCCTATTCTGATGATTGGCATATTTTCATCACAGTTCGTAGATACCAGGGTCTACTTAAGGCAGGATCTTGGTTTTAATGTTCCAGTCCTTTTCTTAGAATGTTCAGAAAACCTTCAATACCATCAACACAGCTATTTTATATCAGTATTAATGATTTTGAAGCTCCTTCCCTCAATTTGGTGCTACCGGACACTCAAAAAGGGAGCTATAATGTTCTTGCCACAGATATATATAGCAACGAATCCTTTCCATTTTTCTAAATATTGCTGGAGCAGCTGGCATTCACTCAGTTTGTGTGTACGGTTTTCATAATTTAAAAGATTTTCCAACCGCTCTCCTCCTTGTTGGCCTGGAATAGGAGGTGAAAGGTGAAGAAATGGAAACAAAGAAGTGGTGGAAGGTTTTACCGCCGATCAAAGTAAATACCACTCCACTATAGCGGTTCATTTTCTAGGTTGCTTTCTGCTTACAATGCAGTTGCTGGTGTTATATTTTGAAGTATCACTTTGGGCCATTAAGTGACTGTTAGTTGCTTTCCATTAGAAGCTGCTGTTGTTCAGATAAAATTTTTATAGAAATAAATTTGAAATTTCTGCTTTTTTTTCAGATCCAGTTGTACAGGACTTCTTCAAATGGAACGAAGATTCATATTCACCTGATGAGCATATGTGGGCGTCGTTACAAAGACGTTTTCCGCAGATGCCGGGAAGTTTTCCTCCCCACGAAAAATACGACCTGAACGAGTTGCAGACGATAACCCGGATAATAAAATGGGGAGGACTCGATAAAAAAGTTTACCCTCGCTGCGAGGGGAGGTTTATCCGCGGAATATGTGTATTTGGCTGTGGCGACCTCGCATGGCTCGTTCGGCAGAAACATTTATTCGCAAATAAATTTGAACCAGATGTAGACATTTTAGCGATCCACTGTTTAGAGAACTGGGTGCGCAATAGAACTATTGATCAAAGCAAGAGATATTTTGCTAGAGGGTATTTGTGATTAAGGCCGAGCAGACTGGCAGAATTTCAACTACTCAGACACCCGAAGAAAATGATTCCAACAGAAAAAAATTTAGCAAGGGGGCAATATCTCGTGATATATCTTTTACTAGGAATAATGTCTGTTTTTACTCTCTGTAGCAACCAGTCGGTAGAGAAAGGTTCAAAATCATCAATACTGCTATGAAATAGCAGTGTTGATGGTTTTGAAGCTTTTTTATCCATAGAGAACGACATTGACATTCTAGACACCCGAAGAAACCCAAGATTCTGTTCCGGAATAATTTGAAATTGGAATCCGATCCAGATCATTTTTAGAATTCAATCGAAGCTCTAGTCCTATATGAATAGTGTAGTGAATATTCGCCTTGAATATTAAAATAAAAAAATCTTAAAGCTTTGAATTTATTTAAATTAAAATAAGCAGACTGTGAGAGACATTATACTTTCAATTCAAGAAAATTGGCAGAAATGAAAATGCGTTGAGTTTTTGCTGTTATAATTTCAAAATCCCATTTCATTTTGCTTCAATCCCATTTTAACTATGCGTCGAAGTGGTTCGAATCCCTGAATTAGTAGCCCAGCCTTGTTTGAGATTAGCGTTCAAAAATTTGATTTGCATCAAATATGTTCAGGTATCAACAATTTCGTGTATCCGAAACGTTGAAACATTCTATTTATATATTGAATCTCGAATGTCATCTATAGTTTGGTTCACGAAATAATGTCCAATTGTTAAATTTCCTCCTGATAAAGCAGATTTTCTTTGGGTTACTGAGAAGTAGTATAGCCTGTATCATGATATTTCTGTTTTTTTAATAATGACCAGCAATTCAGCTAAGTGTTAGCTTAGCCACAGGTACTTCAGAACCTCGCAACGAGAATAGTTTTACTTTATATTTTTGTGGTTTTAAGAAAATAATTTTTTTCCTTGTTTTCAATGAAATACTGTATTTTGTAATTTTTTATTTATTCATATCCAGATGTTTTTTTCCCCTGCAGTTCGCAACAAATTCTACCAAATAACATTTAGACAAAACTGCGGGATTCTTGCCTTTACTGCTTGGACTCTCTGTCAGGATGGTGAAACTTATTTTTTATTTATCGTAATTTTTCCAAACTTTCTTGCGTTTCTAAATGTAACCAAAGAAGGTTTCATAATTTCCAAAGCCACTAGACCTATATCTCGTCAGCTACTCTACTGCTTGGACACACAAAAAATACTTTTTTTCATAATAATATTACAAGTACAAAGAATTATATCAAATTCGTCTTTTCCAAGTCTTTCCAAACCAGAAAATTATTGATGAAACAAGTTATGATAAGTTTGGGTAGAGTTGGGTCGTAATTGCTGTGCGGCTGACGTAATTACGTCAAATTTCAACTTTTTTGCTTCATGCAGATTTTTTTATATATATGTTCCTAAACGTGCTTACTCGAAAACAGAAGTTACAATAATAATTTAAATCTGATATTAACTCAAGCGATTGAAAGACTTCATATGAAAGCAATTGAAAACAAAACAGCCTTTATAGCGCTTAATTAAGCAAGTGCGCTACTTCACGTACCTCCGGCACAATTGCGAAATTCCGTTACAACGTATACTCCGACCCTAAGTGTGGGTCCCTGATGGATCACGCTGTCGAGGCTACGTCCATCTGTGGCTCATACTTGACCAATGAAAATTTCTGACTGCATTACAGAAATAGAATTCTAAAAAGATTAAAATACCATGTAACTTTCAGTTGAAAATAAAAACATTTCCACCCATCTTATGCTTGACAAAATAAAAAACTGATCACATTTCAGTGACTACGTTTTTTGGAAATTTTAAAAAAGATTAAAATAACATGGAACCTTTGGGACGTTCGCAAAGGATAACATTTTCCACGCTGGTTCTTGCCAACATTGTTAAAAACTCTTAAACTAAAATAAACTTAATGCATTTGGGTTGTGCATTTGGAAATTTTTGAAGTCCTACGGGTCTACGGAATATTTCCGACTTCAGCGCTACAGCCCTGCTTGATTCGGAAACGTACAGCCATTGAATTTCATAGAATTGTGTATTATTATTCGTAACTAGGGCTGGCCAAAATCGAATATTTTCTGGTTTCAGAATTGAATCAAATATAGGGCTTGCCAAAATCGAATACTTCCTGAATCAAATCAAATATTCGACCCAGAAGTCATTTAAGAGACAAACGAAGTCATTTTTTATCAGCTTATAGTTTCCTAGAAATTTCATTTATTTTCTATAAAAAAAGCAAACTCAAAATTATCATTTTGTTAATTTTAAATCCAAATAATTTATGTTTTGGAATCGAATATTTTGGGCAGCTCTATTCGTAACCATTATCTTTACAGATTATTATATCTTGAATCGTGTAGATTTTTATTATTGCTTTTTGCTTTCATAATATTTCACTATTAAGTGTTTTTGTTCAATTCATATAAATGGCTTGTAAGATTTGGATTTTTGAAAGAGAAGTGGTTAAACTATCTCGGTTTTAGCCGAACTGGCAGAACGCCAGCTACTCCGCTACTCAGACACCCGAAGAATATAGGCTCCACCGGAAGAAAATTTAGCGAATTGGCGATATTCCATGATGGTGTTTCTCTAAAGATTTATATTCCTTTCTTTTTATTGTTTGGTGGTAATCGAACTGTAAAAAAAAGGTTCAAAATCATCAGCAGTATTAGTTATTTTGAAGCTTTTTTGTCGATCAAAGAAAATGATGTGTAGACGAAGATTCTGCCTCCCTGGTTTAAGACGCTATTTGAACTATTGAAATCAAAATAAACGTGTTTTATGCTGTTGGTCTGGGGGACGTGGACTAACTACTTATCCTACTGTGCCTTTGTGTTTGCGGATCCGTATGCAGTACATGCAAGGATACAGTAGCAAGAGTAATTATGACTAACCAGAGAGGTTAGAAGTCTTGCTTCACACTTACACAAATTTATTTCTGTGACAGAAATAAATTTGTGTAAGTGTGAAGCAAGACTTTGAACCTCTCTAATTAAACCTCTTTTATATGCGGAAAGACGACGTAGAATCGTGTATTATTCGTAATCATTATCTTTACACATTATTAGGTATTGAATCTGTGGAGTCATTATCTTGCTTTTTTGATTTTTTTGATTTCTTAATAAATATCGTATTTATTGATAATATGCACATAGCTTGCTAAGGGATGCCACACTTTGACACATTCATTCCAGGCCTGCAAATTCATTGAGATTTGATTCCATTTTTTATCTTCTTGTAGGGAGCATAAAATGATAGATTAAAAGGAATCAATGCTGGGATACATAGGGAATAAGCAAAAGGAACCTCATGAATAGGGCTGGGCAAAACCAAATCATTTGAATTCGAATCTGATTCAGATAATTTTTTTGAATCTGATTGAATTACTAATTCTGTGTAAATAACAAATGTCCCATTTTTTGTATTACAAATTTTCTCTATTGTGGAAATCAAGAAATTTATAGTGTATTTTCAATTAACATTTCATGTCTGAGAGAACCATTTGCATATTTTAACGACTAAAGTATAATCAATTTTGGTCGAATTTGACCAAAATCATTTGCATTTGATCGTTAAAAATGAAAATTCTAGTTCATTCTCCACATTTTTGTTCCTATGAACAATTCATTTGATTCAATTGATTCGAATAAATTTTGCTTCGAATCGCCGAATCAAAATGCCCAGCCCTACTCATGAAATCAATTTTCATCATCCCCGGAATGTAAAATTTAAAATTTCATCAAATATTGCTTCATAAGAGTTGTACGATACCGTACGATTCTAGGAACCCAGTGACCCAGCGAATTTGCATGCCTGCACTTTACAGGTTTATTTGCTGTGAAAAGTTTCTGACCTTTCCTCTCTTTTGTGTGGCATTTTTTCGGACATTTTGTTCTGAGATTGTACTTTGTCTATTCTTATTGAGAAGTGCTTGGTTTCGTTCAAATCTCGATGATAAATTCGATGGAGAATCTGGATAACAAAACATGCACCTTTTTTAACACAGGTACATCTTTAAGGAAAATATTCAAGCAATCTTGTTAAAATTAATTTTTATTATTTTCAAATTTAATTATTTTGCAGCGAAATCATGACCTATGCCAAATTTAACAACGTAAAATTTGACATAAGTCTTGACTTTGCTGCAAATTATGGAACGTAGAACTAAATCGTATAATTTTATTCAATGAATAAGCTATCTGTTGGGAATAAGCCCCCTCCCCTCGTCCAGTAGATTCATAGACACGGCACAATCAATAATTTGAAAAAAAAAATAACCTTGCCACCTCTCGAAATATAGACTATGAAAACGATTTGAAATGTGAGTGGCAGCCCTATTTATATTAATATTTTTATTTAAAATAGAAGCTGTATTGCACTTTTTTCTTATATTTTTTGTTTTTATGCTTTTTTTCCAAGACTACTGTAATGTTCAAGAGACAATTAAACCAAGAATCAAGGGAACATCTAATAACGATTTGTCTTGAAATATAATTCCCCCGAATAATCTGTGGTCTGTCTCTGCCCTTTTAAGACCAGAGTCTTGCCTGATTTTTCCAATCAATGCAATTATAGAGGCACATTATTTTTTTCTATCCACACTTCTTGGAGTGGATCACTCTTGACCAAGGCCACTTGTATACGAACAGGGTTAAAGTTGTTGTTGGATAGATCTTTCCTGTTCTGTTTATCCTACCCAAATTATTACACCCTGGGTTGAATCAACAAGCCTGACTCTAATCTCATATCTTCAACCTGGCATCACATAATCATGTTAACCACAAAGCCATAACTCTCACATTTTGCTATCAGTGACAGGTGTAGATTCTCTTCGATCCAAGTAATTTGAAATGGCGTTCGAGGGGTTTTTAAAAGATCCAATTAAACCCAGTTTAATTAAACGTTTGAAAAATACCACAACATCAATTTTTTAATTTGTTTTTTTGATATAGAATCCAAAACGATAAGATTTATGAATAAATAAAAATAATATATCCAGAACCTAAATTAAATATTCAATTATCACGACCGTCCAATCACAATAGTTTTTATTTTATTAAGTGTTTTTTGTTTTATCAAAATAATGTAACGTTATTGCATATTTCGAAGGTCCAATGTGTTTTTGGATGTATTGCACCTCTTCATTTTTTTCTCCAGAATCATGTTTCATTGGTATTTCCAAAGAATTTTTGATTTATTCAAATAGGGCAGAACGTCGAATTTGTAAGAAAAGTTTTGATATTTTTTGTGATAACTTGTCATTTTTTTTACCAAGAGCGATAATAATGGACATGATCTGTGATTTATCTTTATCTTTTATTTATTCATCAATAGTTGTAAAAAAGGCTTCATATCTAGAGGGGGATCGCAAAATTTGAAATAAAAAAGGTGTGTGTTGAAAGAGTGCAACATTTTTTTGATTTCTTCTATAAAAATCTGCCATATTTGCACCAAAAATAATACTACATACAAATTATTGATTAATTTTTGAATTTTTCTTTCTCAAGACATGGGTGGTTGGCCCGTTAATTTTGTTACTCCTGTTGCACTGATAGTGTCGGCCAATCCATTTTTTTGTGTCCAGGCTTGAGTCCTGGTTTATAAAAGAGTCCAGATTGATTTGAACAGTTTGTGAATTATGACATAATTCATGGTCAAATACAGGTAATTTACAGTAGATTTTAAATAATTAATGTCTCAATCGATCACTATGTTAATCTACTCTCCGTTTAAGTTTGTTATTCTGTATGATAAAATGCAACTACCTTTCAGAATTACAGTCTCATATTTTTGCAGCCTTTCTTGCTTTGTATTTTCAAGAATAAAGTATTTTAAAGCCGCTGACAGCATGATTTCAGAATCTAATTTCAAGTAGGGGGGATTTTTTTTATAGCCACTTCTTGGGTTTGATCACCCTGATCAAGGCCATGTTCTGGCAGACAGGATTAGTATTGTAGGAAAGATGTTATCTTTTCCTGTTTGGCTTGGCCCACCCAAGTTATTACACCATGGGTTGAGTGGTGGGCATGAAGTGAAGAGCCAGACTCTAACCCGAGATCTTTAACCTGCGAAGCCAACATGTATAACCACGAGGCCATCGCACCCACTAGTAGACAATAGCATAATTAATTGCTTTTCTGTCATGCGACAGCTTCGTGACGACAAATTTTTTGTAATTCAAGGCTATAGGTTGTGCTGTGGGCATGGATTAGGAACACAGGCTTGCCAAAACTTAGACATAGACATGGTTTATTTCGACACCAAAGGCGATACAAGTAAAGATATAACATCATAGAGTTATCAGGAAAGCAAACAAAACCTAAAAGAAAGTTTAAAAACGTACCACGGAATAAGTTTTATGGAAACATTAGAAGAAAGTAACACGCGTTTGCTAACCTTAAGTTCATCAACTTGTGACACCAACATGATATATGTTCTAGCCGCTCTAGCGTGCATAGTACAATGCTGTAATTGGACATTTTCTAGACCAAATGCGCAGTATAAACTGTAAAGGCGTGTGTTTTTCTGCCATTTCTATTACAGATTCAATACTAGCAGAGTCGGAAAGCAGTACGGTAGACCATCGGTTCTTAGCTTAAATTTTTGCACAAACTATGCATTGCATACAAAACACCGACAATAGACACAGAGAGCACCGGGAGACACCGGGAGCTGTACACACAAAGGATTAACTTTAATTTGAACTAGGGAATCTGAAAAAGAATGTCTTCGGTTGTTTTTTCATTATGTGATTTTCAGCAATAGCCCTCAAGATGTGAGCAAAATATGAGAAAACAAAAAATTATTACGACTTATTAAATAATTAATGTTTAAATTGATATATCTTGTTGTTTATCCATTTTTATTTGAGGAATAAGTGAGCTTATTCTCCGACCACATCTCAGAAACTGGATTACACGTGATATAAAATTCGTGACTCCGTCCAATACATAAGAACATTTAAATACAGCGAAAATCAGAAAAACCAATGACTAAAAGCTGGTACGACTTTACCTGACTGCTGATACGGAATATAATGGTGTTACTAAAACCCGATGTGATCTTATAGCACTAACAGTGTAAGAAGGGAAGATATGTTATCGTATGATTATATGTTATATGTGTATATTAATATATCTATATATAATCAGTAATACATATCATTCAATTACATAGTACAGATTATGGGGTCTCATGAAGTTTAGTAAGTTACCATATATCCGATTATCATAATAATTTCCAATGTTGCAAGCGACTCATCCTAACCAGGGAGACAATGCCAGATACTTGCAGCATTGGCTCCCTTAGTTAGGATGAGA
>OZ023144.1:21956413-22019424 GCA_963675895.2 Styela plicata | reverse complement strand
CCTATACACTATTTATATGGGTACATCTATTACACAACACACATGCCTTGGTAATACGATAGACAATATGATAAAAGTACAGTAAATTTACTGGTTATTTCGCAGTAATTGTACATTTTCAGAATTCAAAACTGTTTATTGATGAGATTTATACCAACAAAACGAGTCAAAATTTGCGCCCAAGAAGCGAGAATTTATTTTAAAAGTAGGGATTCAGGGTTTAAGAATATGTAAAAATGTGTATCATTTATTGCGCGCCAAGGGCGCGAGAAAATTATTTTTTTTTACGTTACAAAGCCTCTGAAAAGTCATTCTGCGATTTTTATCGAATATCGAATTATCTATGAATTCGCAAATCGCGCTTCGAATCGGATACTTTTGGCCAATCCAAGATTCCACTTTCTGAAACATTACATACACATTTTGCGATTCTGTTGTAAAGAAATATTTCTGGTAAAACCTTTACCGTGGACATCATCAGATACGTCAATCATTTTTTTTTAAAAAAAGAAATACCATTTTTTTGCGAATCGAATATTCGAGCTTAAGTTATATAATAAACAAACAAAGATGTGTTTTTAGAAAATTATAAAATACATTGCACATTCTGAAAATTTACACATTTCTGATTCTGTTGAAAACGAATCGCTGGTAAATATATTCAAATAACTTATCAATCGTGAATCAGGAATCTAGTCCAATATTTCGGGCAAACCGGAATCTCAATTTCTAAAAATTTACACACGTTTTCGATTCTGTGTGAATCGAGATATCACTGGTGAAACTGAATCGGATAATTTATGAATTCGCGAATCACGAATCGAACATTGATTTGAATGCGTACTGTCTTTCAGATAACTCACATCTCAATTAGGGCTGGACAATTTCATTCGCTAATTCGAATCGAATCGAAGCACAATTTATTCGAATCAATCTTGAATCAGCTATAGAAACAAAAATTTGCTAAATGGAGAGAAATTTTTTATTTTCAACGACAAAATGCAATCGATTTTGGTCAATTTTGACCAAAATCGATTGTATTTTGTTGTTAAAATACGTAGGTTACATGAAAAATTACATAAATTTTCTGAAAAACATTCCGACTGTTCATCGAATCAAATATTTGAACGAATCGCTGGTAAAATAGAATCGAACCGAATAAAAATCGAATAGAAATCATTTAATAAACAAAGATATATGGTTTAGTAAGATACATAAAAGTTCGCATGAACTTTCTAAAAATTCACACTACGTTCAAACTAAACTATAAGAATAATCCATGGAATAGTTATTGGCTTTTCGGCAGGACGTCGGTATCTAAAAAAAATATATATATCGTTAAAATAGGGTGATAAAGTTATAGGTAGGGCTGGGCAGAACCGAATCATTTGGATTCGAATATGATTCCAATGAATTTTCGAATTGGATCGAATCATTAATTTTATATAAATAGCATTTATTTCATTTTTACTGTTTTAAATTGTCTTCATTATAAAATTATTAAATTCACAGTTAGAAATTATTAACATTAAAAATTTCCAATTTAATCAAAATCAAACAAAAAAGTTTCATGTTTCAACGACATAATACAATCGATTTTGGTCAAATCTGCCCAAAATCGATTGCATTTTATCGTTAAAATGGAAAATTCCACTTCTTTTAGCAATTTTTGTTCCTATGGATGATTCAAAATCGATTTCAATCACTTTTTCAAATTCCCCAGTCCTAGTTATAGGTCAAACATCTAGGCAAATTGGCAGAATGCCATCTTCCCTGTAACTCAGACACCCAAGGAAAATCGGTTCCATCTGAAGAAAATTTTGTAACACGGGCAAAATTTCATGACTTAGCGCCCTCCTGGAAGGTGAAAATGTATCCTGACTCTCTAGCGTCTAGTGGCCAGCAACCTGTGGCAAAAGGTTCAAAATCATCAATACTGCTATGAAATAGCAGTGTTAATGGTTTTGAAGCTTTTTTGTCTATTCGAAGAAAATTATATCAATATTATCGACACCCGCAGAAAATCAAAATACTGCCACCTTGCATCTTGGGTTCGAGTCCTGACGAATTCAACCCAGGGTGTAATAACTATGTGGGCCTGACCGAACCGGAAAGTGCATATCTTCCCAACAACACTAACCATATTCGTCTCTGAGTGACCTTTGGTACGCGGTCATTCACTCGGATCTGGATTTTCGACGTTGGCATCGCAGGTTGAAGATCTCGTGTTCGAGTCCCGACGAGTTCGGCTCGTTTATCCATGCCCATCACTCAACGCAGGATGTAATAACTTGGGTAGGCTAATGCCGAACAGGAAAGATCAAACCTTACCAACAATTGTAACCCTGCCCGTCTATAAGTGGCCGCCGGTACAGGGCCCTGCTCGGGATGATCCACTCCTTCCAACAACACTAACTCTGTTCGTCTATAAGTGGTTTCCGGTACAGGGCCTAGCTCAGGATGATCTACTGTTTCCGACAACACTAGCCTTGTTCGTCTATAAGTGGACCAAGTACAACTTGGTCAGGGTGATCCACTCCAAGAACAGCTATAAAAACTAGGGGTATAAAAAGGATTCGAATCATTTGAATCGTACATATATTCGAATCGATTCGAACCTTGAGTATCCTCCTCAGTGGTGGGGCACAAAAACAAAATACAAAAATGATGTACTAAGAAGCTAGAGGGATACAAATAAAAACACTCACAGTAATGCTTGATGGACATTTCGGCTCGTTTGTAAAAATCTTCAGCTGAAAAAAAAATAAAATAAACGGATGCAAGACACATAACAAAAGATCAGAATCATATTTCGCGTATTTTTTTTTCAAAGTTTGCTCTGAGCAAGGCCGGAAGCAGTGCCTAAAATGAACCAACTAACGGCCACTTAATAGCAAAGAGCCACTACAAGATAAAGTACCAGCAACTGCGCTGTGAGCAGTAAACATGCCAAATGGAACTTAACCACCGTGGTAAAGTGCGGTAACCGGTATCTGCTCTGGGCGATGATTAAAATCTACCATTTCCGTGTTTCCTATTAGTCTCTTACAGGATTCACGTTACGCTAGAGCATAGTCAAGTTTCGTCAGGCATTGTGTTTTTTATTATTTTATTTTTTATTCAAATTTACCCTGAAATTGGCGGAAACGGTGCCGAGGAGGGGCCAACTAACGCAACTTAATAGCAAAGAACTACTACAAGAGCTACTATTTTTTGCCAGGTGCAAAGAAAATGGAAGTGGAGGACAACAAGATATATCATACTTGAAAATTTCCGGAATCACTAATGTGCAGATAGCTACAGGAAATTAGGGCTGGGCAAAACCGAAACATTTGTAATTCGAATGATTTTTTTGAATCGAATAGAATCACTAATTTCATTTAAATAACAAATATCCCATTTTTTGTATTACATACAATCCCCATTGTGAGAATCAAAACATTTATAATTTATTGTATATTTTCAATTTATACTCTAAGTGTCTAAGGGCAACAATTTTCATATTTTAACGAAAAAATATAATCGATTTTGGTCAAATTTGACCAAAATCGATCGTATTTTCTCGTTAAAAATAAAAATTCTGGTTTATTTAGCAAGTTTTCGTTCATATGAACGATTTACTGATGATTCGAATAAATTATGCTTCGAATCAATACTAATCACCGAATCGAATTGCCCAGCCCTACACGAAATGCAGGAATATGAACTAAGGAATCCTTATTTCGAATGGATGACGCAACTTTTGAAGTCGAATCTTTTTTTATTTAATCATTGATCAATCATTAATCGAATAATTGACTCGAGCTCTAACTCTAGTACCAAGCACCACTAACTTTTTTTAATCGAGTCCGAGTCTTACCAGAATTAAGTATAGTAAGAGGCGTGTTATTCAGCTAAGATAACTTGAGTCGAGTCAAGTCATTGAAAAACGTGGCTTGAGTAGAGTCCTTGGCTCGAACCCCCCAGCTCTTGCACTAACCACCGCCAAGGTTAGAGAACGAGGAGAATCGAGTCAAATCATTGAAAAAATATGACTCGAGACAAATCTAGCTCAACAACCACTGACCTTTTCCAATTATTATGCCGTCCTTATTCCCTGATCGAGAAGCCGCGTCCTTGTAGTATGTCCCCGTCAACTTGAAAGTCTGGCACACAATGGTTTGCTTGCTATAGTACCTAGGAAAATGAGTGAGATAAGATTTTCATCGAAAATCGTTTAGGCAATTTCGGGAACAGATTCCTAAATGGAACTGAACTTCCAAAGTAAAGTACAATGAATGGTGTGGTATGTGCCCTGGGCTTTGTTTTTTTTCGGTCGGTTCTCACGACACGCATGAAGTACGTGGTGGCGAATCCAAATTTCGTTTAAAATTCCGCTAAATTTGAAGTCTTGGTAAATAGGGATGGCTGAATAGGGGGCCTTTATTTTAGTAATTTCCCTCGATATAAAATAAAAAAAACTTTTAATTATGAAATCATCAAAAAATAATCCAAATCATCTGTAGGAGAACTACGATACGACCAATGAAGTCGTGGGAAGGCAAAGGATTCCGAAGTTCAGGGATGTTGAAAAAATAATAAAAAAACTGTTAATGACATTGTGACAAGTCAGTGAAAAATATGAATCGAGTTTAATCATTGACTCAAGTAGGGCTGGCCGATTCGATTCGATGATTCGAAGCACAATTTATTCGAATCAATCGTGAATTGTCTATAAAAGAAAAAACAGCTAAACGAACCAGAATTTTCATTTCTAGCGACAAAATACAATCGATTTTGGTCAAGTTTAAAAAAAATAGATTATATTTTGTCGTTGAAATACAAAAATTGTTGCTTTTAGTGGATTAATAGCACAGTTTGAACTATGAATTTCTTGGTTTTTGCAATGGAGACAAGTTGTAAATGAGATATTTGTTATTAACACGGAACTTATGATTCGTTCCGATTGGGATCAGATTCAAATTCTAAATGATTCCCCTAACTTTAGCACAAATAAATTTTTTTTGAAAATCGATTCGACTCGAAATATAGAAAGTATGATACAGGAGAACTGCAATGTAATTTTAATTTACACTTGCTCTCTCTAGCAGAATAAAAAAAATCCGCCGAAGTCGAAAATATATTAATTGCGATTTATTTTGCAAGTTTTCGTTTTCTTTAACCGACTAGAACTGATTCGGAGCAACTATGCTTCGAAGTGTAGTGAATGGTATCTGCCCTGGGTGATGGTAAAACCATCCACCATTTCTTTGCTTTCGTAAGTAGCCTCTTACGACACGCAGGAAATATGTTAGGACTATTCTAAAGCTCTACTAACAGAAATGCACGCGCGATTCCATGAAAATGTTCAAGTGTATACGTAATAATTTAATTCAATTTAATTTCAAAAAAGGGTAGTGGATGTAGGTGCTGGAGCTAGAGAGACTCGAGTCATCTTTTTTCTTGACTATTTACAGTGTCACAAATTAAAATTTTTCCTTCCCCTTTCAAGCTTCTAAATACGGCATTACTTACCACTAGGGCTGGGCAATTCGATTCGGTGATTCGAATCGATTGAAAGCACGATTTATTCGAATCAAACGTGGATCGGTGATAAGAGCAAAAACATGCTTCATTAAGTTAATTTTCTTCATTTGTAACGAAAAAAATGCAAACCATTTTGGTCAAATTTGACCAAAATGGATTGTATTTTGACGTTAAAATGAAAATACATGGTTTTTAAGTCAGCTTATTTCAATATTTGTAATTCGTAACTGTATATTCCCTAGTTTTCATAATGGCAACTATAATAGTAATAGTGAGAATCGGATATTTGTTTATTTTATGAAATCAACGATTCGATCCGATTCGAAAAAATTTTTCGAATCAACGAATTGAATAGCCAAGCCTACTTACCACCAACCGCCACCTCCTGTGACAGCGCAAGATTTCTCCGAACCTCTGTCGTAAGTCGAAAATACTCTTCCATCATGACATTTAAATTTTGCATTTGGTATCTACACAAATAAACAAAAGTATAGGATTGACATTTGAATGCGGCTTTTGTTTATTCGAAATTAGTACGGAGGAAGGTTGCAAGACACATATCATACTTGGAAAGTCTGAACTAAAGTGCAAAGAGCTACATGAAATGCAGGAATAGAAAAAATTTTTTTTTTTTTTATAGCCACTTCTTAGAGTGGATCACCCTGTCCAAGGCCCTTTAACAGCGGCCACTTGTAGACGGGCAGGGTTACAATTACTGGAAAGATATCTTTTCCTGTTCGGCTTAGCCTACCCAAGATATTACACCCTGGGTTGAGTGGCGGGCATGGATAAGCGAGCCGGACTCGCCGGGGCTCGAACCTGCGATGCCAACATGTTTAACCACTAGGCCACCGCGCCTCACGAAAGGAGGAATCCCCATTCCTGACAGGTGTCTAATGACGCAAGTTTTGAAGCCTTGCAGATCAACACGATCAGGAAAGCAGTGAGTGGGCAAGAATTCTAAAGTTTTGAGATCCTTGGTCTTTTTCAATACATTGCATTTTTCAATACATACATTTTTTTATTGAAATTCAATCTGAGCAAGGCTACACTGTAACAAAAAATGCAATGAGATCACTGGTCTTTGACAGTAATTTTACTTGGCGGTATTGAAAATATTTGAAATTGACTTTTCCGGCCAAATATGGGGTATTATCGGTCAAATATGAGCCCATAATTGGCATAAATCTCATCAACATGGCGTTTTTCAACTTTGGAAATATGCAACTATTGCAAATGACCAATTTAATTTACTGTACTTTTGTTACAGTGTACCAGAAACCACAATCTAAGCGTTAAATATCCCATGTAGCACGATGATACATTCATGTTTTTTTTTAAACCATCTACTACTTCTTTATTTGTTAGTGGCCTCTCCAGACACTCAGGAAATGCTTTAGGACTGTTCTAAAACCCGTATCTACAGGGCTTCAATATTTGAGAGTGTCAGCTTAAACCTACCTCTTTATCTGATTCTCCGGCAATTCTCTCTCCGATCGTTAATTTGAATTGACACTCGGGAGTTCCGACTTTGAAAAGACTGAAAAAAAAATAGCAAATATTCTTATCGATCCACACTGTAAAAAAATGCAACAAAATCACAGGTCTTTGACAGTAATTTTAGTTGGCGGTATTGAAAAAGATTTAAAATTGACATTTTTGACCAAATATGGGTTGATGATGGATCGCACCGTCGCAGCCCATAATTGGCATAAATCTCATCAACATGTCGTTTTCCTAACTTTGGAAATATGCAACTACTGCAAATGACCAGTAAATTTACTCTGGTTTGCTTACACTTTTTATTTGCTCAAACATAATCTATAGCGTTATCCTAGTTATTATCATGTTGGCATCGCAGGTTGAAGATCTCAGTTTCGAAACCAGTCAGGGTGTAGTAAATTGAGGAGGCTAAGCTGAATGAAAAAGATCATAGCTTTTCATCAACTCTGTCCGTCTGACTCTGACCATGTCCGTCTATAAGTGGCCGCTGGATCAGGATGATGAGAATTTTATCATCAAATATCTTGTTAAGCATCGGCCTCTGATGGATTGCACCGCTCAGGTGCGATTTATCTGTGGCTCATGCGTGCCAAACTAAAATTTCTGATCGATAGCCACAGATAAACAAAGAGGTGGCAGATGGGTTTCCTTTCGCCCAGGACAGATACCACCCATAGCACTTTACCATAGCGGTTCAGTTTTGTTTGGAATGCTTTCCGCTTTGAGTGCAGTTGCTGATGTTATATCTTGTAGTAGCTCTTTGCGATTAAGTGGCCGTTGTTTGGAATATTTTATACACTGCTTTCGGCCTTTGCTTAGAGTGGATTTCAATAAAAAACGTAGATAAAAAGGAAAACTCACTCGAAAATTTGCACATTCGTGGTGTCGTCATCAAGAGTGACCTCAATCCTCAGTTTATAGGTTTGATGTGAAGTTATCTTGTGCATCGCCGTCAGACCTGGACAGAAAAGTGGAAAATTTGAAAAAGACGTATATTTCAGTTATAGTTCCAGAATGGCGGAAATTCAGCGACTCCGTTACTCGGACACGCGAAGAAAACGGGTCCCATAAAAACAATAAAAGTTGTGGTTTCCCGACATCCTCTAAATCAGCAGCAATTCAGCTGCGAAAAGTGAGAATTCTTCACGAGCCTGCGGCGCGAAATCCCCTTTCCTGCGTTTTACGACCAAGTTGCATCATAAGGTGCGAAGTCGTCCCTTGAATCGGCCTCAGCCCTGGTCGCAAAACCAACGCTATGAAAAACAATGTGGAAATCAGTGTGAAAACATAGTTTTTTAAGTTTGAGTCACCGATGGATCGCGCCGCAGTAGCGCAATTCATCTGTGGCTCATGCTTGACAAAATTTTTGGCAGGTCGCACCGGGTCAAGGTCGCACTACAAGTTTGCGTAGGTTGTGTTTTTACTTGGTTTGTTTTATTTCAGCCTTGCGTTTCATGCAAGGGTAATGCTATGCATGCATTTCCTCGTGTTTTCCAATGAAACAGAACGGTTTGCTATGCAATCTAACGAAGAGTGCCCGTTTCATATTTAAGCGTTTGTACTTTGTAGGCATGTGAACACGATTAACGCAAAGCAACGTATATTGCCGATTTTATTTTATTATCTGAAGCGTAATGCAAGGCATTGGTAAGACAACTTCACGTGTATTGTTGCCTTTAGTGATGACCTTTCTTTAAAGAAATAGGTAAAGTGAAAGAAACTTTCCACAAAAATACTCAAAGTGGTAACTTAGTTTTATTTTCAAATCTATATATTATCTCGCATCAGAACCGGGTGATAATAAATACCCATTGGTCCATAAAAGCACGCCGTGCTCCGAATGCGCGCGAAAATGTTCCTTCTAATGGTCACAATCATTTAGCTATAATAATCCTCACCCATCCAGTAGTTCCCGTGTTCTATATTTCCCATCTCTTCAAGATAATCCTCATAAGGAGCATTGAATATCGCTGTCTTCTCCTCTAAGCGCATTATAACCTGTGGGAGGACACAACAAAGATTGAATTTTTGGCGTGACCTGCTTTTGTTAAGGCTAACGCTTGACAATTTTTTTATAGCCATTTATTAGAGTGAATCACCTTGTCCAATGCCCTGTAACAGAAGTCACTTATAGACGGACAGGGTTACAATTGCTTGAAAGATATGATATTTTCTTGTCAGGCTTAGCCTACCCAAGTTATTACACCCTGGGTTGAGTGGTGGGCATGGATAAGCGAACCGGACTCGTCAGGACTCGAACCCGAGTTTCTCAACCTGCGATGCCGACTTGTTTAACCACTAGACCATTGCGCCCACACAAATATAATACATGTTCTATATTCCCCATATCGTCAAGATAATTTTAATAAGGAGCATCAAATATATCTGGCCCAATACAACTCGAAAAGAAAAATTGTTTCAGTCAAAGCGTGTTTTGCCAGGTCTACTGATGCCACTGCGTGAGATATGTTTTGTTAAGTATGAGGAACTGATGGATCTCGCTAGAGGTCGCGTTTAGTCACTCGCAAGCACCATTAAAATAAAACCATTAAAATTTCATAATCATCATAATGGAGACTATAATAGTAATAGTCAAAAATGGGATATTTGTTATTTTTATGAAATCAACGATTCGATCCGATTCAAAAAATCAGATTCGAATTCCAAATGATTCGGTTTTGCCTAGCCCAACATACAAGATTTGGAAAACGTCCTAGAATTGTTCTATCGTATTTCCTTTACGTCATGTGAGGTGACTAAAAGTAAACAAAGAAGTTGTTGATGTTCAAACTTCGCCCAGGGCAGATACAACTGACTAAATCGTGAATGTGTTTGTATTAAAGACAGTTACTGGTTATACTGGTATCCAGGTGATAGTGGATCCATAAAGTTTCTGTTAGATAATGTTTTTTGTGGGTTGCTTCCAACGAAACATAAAGAGAATATTATTTAAAAAAAAAAATCTTCTACTTACCATCCACCCCTCGTTTTTCTCGCTACAAAAAACTTTCAATGGCGCCTTGAAATTCGGGAAATACACTTCATAAACTGCACCGTCTGACTCCAGATTTCGAGCCACGGCTTTTATATAGCGGACTTGTTTACAGGTGTTTGGCTTCTGCTCTTTCGAAGCGACTGTTCATAAAACAAATATAGGTTTTTCTGGAAATTCAGTGTGTCGGATTTACGTCGGTACTACTTATCCTTCTTCTATGCCCTTTTTTATAGCCACTTCTTAGAGTGGATCAATCAGTCCAAGGCCCTGTAACAGCGGCGACTTATAGACGGACAGGGTTACAATTACTGATAAGATATCATCTTTTCCTGTTCGGCTTAGCCTACCCAAGTTATTACACCCTGGGTTGAGTAGTGAACATGAAATAACGAGTCGGACTCGAACTCGAGATCTTCAACCTGCAATGCCAACATGTTTATCCACTGGGACACTTTGCATAGGTGGATACGTATACCCCACTACCGCAAGAATGTAAACTGCAAGACAAGAGGTTCAAGGGACTTTCTACACACCTACGTGATTTTATTTTTGTAACATTTCATCTATTCAACGATGGCCAACAATGATTGTTGATGAAAAATGACACATCCGTGGATTTTGGATATTCAAATTAGGATTTCAATTTATCATTACGTTGACTTATTACCCGTAGAAGCAAACGGTTTTTGCTGCCGCCTAGGACGATACCGCTAACTGCATTTCATCATATCGATTCAGAGTTTTTGGGATATTTTTTGGGGAAAAGATGATATCTTTCCAGTAATTGTAAACCTGTCCGTCTAAATGTGGCCGCTGTTACAGGGCCTTGGACAGGGTGATCCACTATAAGAAGTGGCTATAAAAAAATTAAAAAAAAAAAATAACCAGGCTTGCAAATTCGCGGGATTACCAGTTTTCTAGAATCTCACACAGATCCATGTAAAACTCTCAAAAAGCAATGATAATATTTAAAAAATATTCATTTCAAGGATGAGAGATTGATTCCTTGAATTTTATTCTGCTTATTTTTTTTTTCATAGTGACTTCTTAGATTGGATCACCCTGTCCAAGGCCCTGTAACAGCGGCCACTTATAGACGAACAGGGTTAGAATTACTGGAAAAACATGATCTTTTCCTGTTCGGTTTAGCCTACCCAAGTTAAAACACCCTGGGTTGAGTGGTGGGCGTGGATAAGCGAGCCGGACTCGCCGGGGCTCGAACCCGAGGTTTTCCAACTGCGATGCCAACATGTTTAACCACTAGGCCATCGCGCCCACAATCTGTGTAATCCAGCATTAATTACATCTAATCTGCTATATAACCCTCCTTATAAGAACATATAAAAAATTGTAATCCCGCAAATTGTAGCGAATCTGCAAGCCTGTGTAAGTATATATTTTTATGTAGATATCTATGATTCCATGATTTTGCATGGGCGGATGTTGGTGGCTGGAAAAAACTTGATTCAAAAAAATTATCCTAAGCTGTGTTGATAGCTTACTTACGTTTTTTCGTATACTTGAATGGTATCAGATAAGCTGTAAATACAGAGGAACAATTTAAAAAAAAGTAATAAAAAGTTTTATCCACTGTTTATGCTTACATCAAACGATGCAAAATGGTGACCGATAGAAAGAGAAAACTCGCCGTGAAAAATATAACTTGCCAGTTTAATACTCTAGAAAATGCGCGCCGAGGGCGAGTAAGAAATTTTAGAGTCGTTTTGCAAACATAGCAGCATTTTAGATAAAAAACATATTCTAATGAGATATGGGATATTTATTTTTTTTTAAAAGGAAAATAAAGAAAAAAGTTCAGAAAGTTTTTTTTTGATAAAGGAAGAAAAAAGTTCAAAAAAAAGCGCAAAAAGCATCGCAATACACCTTTGATTGGTATCAGCTATCAAACCACAATTGCTCTGGACAGCGGCGGTGGAAGACATGCGACGTTGGGGGGATTTAACTTGCCAGTTTGATACTGTAGAAAATGCGCGCCGAGGGCGAGTAAGAAAGTTTACAAACGCCCTGCTTGGAAGCAAAAAACTTCGTGGGTAGATGAAGTACAATATGGATGCCCCAAAGATCCGGGAATTATTAGAAAACACCGTTCCCCTCAAATTCAACTCGTATCACAACGAAGGTACTAACTTATTGAAGAAATACCGAATAAGGCACATCATAAGAATTGCTTACTTGAATACCAGTTTTTAATGCCCCCTTTCGAATCTGAAAAGCATAAATACAATATAAAAATTTTCGCATATAGCAGGGCCGTTAATATATTTCCCCGCTCTCACTGTAAAAGTACGCAATAACTTTTTGATTTTTTTTTTGTTTTTATTGAAATTCACTTTGAGCAAGACCAGAAGCAGTGCCTAGAAAGAACCTACTAACGAAATCTTAATAGCAAAGATCTACTGGAAGATGTAGTTCCAGCAACTGCGCTCAAAACGGAAAACTCTAAACGGAACTGAACCGCCATGATGAAGTGCAGTGAGTGGTATCTGGACCTGGTCATGGTAGAACCATCTACCACTTCTTTGCTTCCTTTTAGTCGCCTCTTACAATACGCAGGAAATACGTTAGGACTATTCTGAAGCCCGCAACTACAGCGCTATAATGCTTTGAAATGTTGGAAAATCATAAACCCCGCATTGGTTGTTTTCATAATCAACTCAATTCTTACGGTTCTGAAAAGGGCTCGTCAGTAGTAGCTGCCAGAGTTGGGTAGACTCGAGATAATGTCTCGACTCGAGTCGCACTAGAATCACATTTTCAGTGAATTGTCTCGTCTCGAATAGTTATAGCAAAATAACCTGACTCGTACTCGACTTGACAAAATACAGACTTGACTTGACCAGAGACTTGATAAGAATATAGTCCGAGTCTGCAATCACTCCTCGAAAATACACGTTAGCTTCCCTTGCGTGACTGATCAGAGAATAATATTAACATTTTTAGAAATGATTTTGCAATTTTCCTGCTGGTAAATCCGTGTTCGTCTGTCTACCCAATAATGATGATGCTATGTGGGTATTTATAGAGTGAAAATGGAAAATTAATATATGATTGCTGTTGGAGGGATTTAGAAATCGACTCGAGACTCGATTTGCGACTCGTGAATGCGTGACTCGATTAGACTCGTGACTTGAAAGTTCAGTGACTCGACTTGACTGTTGATAAGACTTGGATACGACTCGCAACTCGTGTGCCCCCCCCCCCCCCGCCCCCCCCCCCCCCCCCCCCCCCCCCCCCCCCAACTTGTTTCCTTCTATTCGTGTACCCGTGTTTGAGAGGAGTCTCAAGGATGCAGGAATGAGATAATATCGGGTGCAAACAAATATATCACCTTCTCATTCGACAGAAATTCTGCCTTGAGAGTCAAAAACAGAACTAGGGGTGTGCAATTTGATTCAGTGATTCGAATCGAGTCGAAGCACAAATTATTCGAAAAAATCGAAAATCGTTCAAAGGAACCAAGAATTGCTAAATAAACCAGAGTTTTTATTTTCAACGAAAAAATGCGATCGATTTTGGTCAAATTTGACCAAAATCGATTATATGTTGTCGTTAAAATATGAAAATTGTTGCTTTTCGACATGGAGTGACATGGATTGAAAATACACTATAAACTATAAATTTATTGATGTTCACAATGAAGACAAAATTTATAGACGAAAAATGAAATATTTGTTATTTGCATCGAATTGGTGATGCGATCCGATCCGAAAAAATTATTCGAATCGAATTCGAATTCCGAATGATTCGATTATACCCGGTCCTATAACAGAACGTCATCGAATGTTTTTGAAATTGCTTTATTTGAAAAAAAATATATTTTACGATTTAATCATTTCCAGATCTATTGCACCTTAATCCTTTCTGGCAAAGTCAGACCATGATCTAACTAAAGCATACAGTAAACTCATATTCCTGTGGAATGAGAAGATGGCATTTTTGTTTACATTTATCTTACTTTTTATTCTTCTCTTAGCATCCTTCAACCATTTCATCGAAAACTGTGAATTGGAAGAAGATTTAGAATATTTGGTAGCGGTCACAGGATCTCCTGGTGGGAAGGGTGTGAGAGGAAGTAGTCAACCTCTTAGGTTTTGGGGAGGAAAGGGAAAGTAATTTAAAATGCGTGACAAGTGTTTTTTAAACTTTTGGAATTTTATTTAAAATTACCAGATAAATAAAAAATAAACCATATTTTTGCGTTTACGATGCGCCGTTACTTTTGCTATGCTTTACTGATATGGGATAGATATTAAATTTTGAAAAAGGAAGCAAAATCTTTGCGCTATTTCGGCGCGCCATTACATTTACCGGAGGTTTTGCATTTTTTACTTCGCAACAATAAATTTCCCTTAACAAAAGGGCCGAAATCCCCATGCCAGATTTTACTGTTATTAGTATACATTATATTTTTCAGCTTTCTAACGAAGCGTTTTTTTATTGAAATTCACTCCAAGTAACGCCGGAAAGCAGTGCCTGAAAGAAACCAACTAACGGCCACTTAATAGCAAAGAGCTAGTGTGAGATGTAGTACCAGCAACGTCACTCTAATCGGAAAACATTCCGAATAGAAATGAACCGCTATAGTATAGTGCAGTGGGTGGTATCTGCTCCGATCGTTGTCAAAATGATCTACCACTTATTTGTTTTTTTAGTTCGCCTCTTTCGACACGCAGGAAATACGTTAGAACTATTCTAAACCCTGTACCTACAAGGCTAAGGCTTTCCTGAAGGTAAAATCGGGGGCAAATCTCAGTTAGAAAAAATGGTCCAAATAACTTTTGTCAAGCATGAGTTACTGATGGATCGCGCCGTCAAGGCGCGGTCCAACTGTATCTCAGGCTTGGCAAAATGAACCGACTGAGCAACTGTTACATACACTAGCGTCCAGGAAGATATGGTGCCACGGGCACTCCGAGACCAAAAAATCAAGACCAAAAAAATGCACAATGGCAAAGATTTTTTTTTAAATGTAGCCAACGCAAAACTCCAGTTTCTCTACCTGAAAACCCCATTTTCTAAAATAATAAGTGGCTCCGGGCATTTGTGCGCTGTTTATAGTCGTTGAATAGATTGGAAACGTGAGGTAACAGAACTAGACCATGACAATTTTTCAAGATCCCCCCCCCCCCCCCTCACCTTTTCAAGGTTCTAAATACGCAAGTGGTTACATACCTTGGAAGTCTTCTGAAGCATTAGTAAGTTTTGCTGGAAATAAAAAACAAAGTTTAGGAAAAGTAAAAATACAAAAATTGGTTAAAACAATTTAAAGTGACCCTTTGCTATGCATATTTACTAGATAGACAAAAAATCTCATAAATATATATTCGTATGGATTTCATTTTTACCCTGCGGGAGAGGAAAGCCGAGAATACAGCTTAATCATATGGCGAACCACGACCTCTAGCGCAGATACCAGTTTCGAATCGGGGTGAAGGTTTTCGGATTATCATATTTTTTATTTTTCCTGTGGTGCATGGAGCTGGTTATGACACAATAACCTGCGCAGATGTGCAGGTCATGTAAAAAATAATAAAAACAATAAAACAGAGGTTTACAAAACACAAATTTATGTCTTTAACATTTCGCCTAAACAAGGTCAGACTTTCACAGTGCGCGACGAAGTCTAGAATTTTATGTTTATAGGTATGGCCGGGCAATTTCGATTCGGTGATTCGAATCGATTCCAAGCACAATATTTTCGAATTAATCGTGAATCGCTTATTGGAAAAAAAAATTGCTTAACAAAAAAAAAACGACAGAGACAATATCGCAACATTTGAAATTTTGACCAATCCAGTTTGAAATAGTTTGCGCAAGCTTTTGTTAAGCTTGAGTCACTGATGGATCGCGCCGTCGAGGTGCGATCCATCAGTGACTCAAAACTAACAAAATAACATTCCACGATTAGGAAAACTATCCTCGAATCATATCGAACCACAGAATTCGATTTGTTCGGATTACTATTCCTAATCAATTCGAATTGATAGAGGAATATACTTACCATTAATTCCATTTTTGAAAGCCTGGCCTATACCTGTTAACAGAAGTAAGAAGGGCTGAGTTTTTTACTATTGATATGCAATTCACTCTAAGCAATGCCTAAAAGAAACCGACTAACGGCCACTTAATAGCAAAGAGATACTACAAAATGTAGGAACAGTAACTGCACTTTAAACGGAAAAACATACCGAACGGAACTGAACCGCTATTCCCTATGGGTACAGGGCTTTAAAATAATTCTAACGTATTTCCTGTGTATCGTAAAAGGCGACTGGAAGGAAGTCAAAGAAGTGGTAGATGGTTTTTTTCCATCGTCCAAGGCAGATACCACTCACTGCACTTTGCCATGGAGGTTCAATTTCATTTGGGATGTTTTCAGTTTAGAGTGCAGTTGCTGGTAGTCTTTCAGTAGCTCTTTGCTATTAAGTTGCCATTAGTTAGTTTTTTAAGGGCACTGCTTCCGGCCATGATCGGAATGAATTTCAATAAAAAAAAATAAAAATAAAAAAGTGCAGTGAGTTGGGCTGCGTTGGGCATACCAAAACCATATACCACTTCTTTTCGTCTTTTAGTCTTCTATTACCTTTTAGGGAAAACGTCTATTCTAAGGCCGTATCTACAGGAGTTAGAAAGAGAGGCAGGAGAGGGCTATGTTGTGTTTTCGACCGATTTGGTTAATATTTTGTTTTCGTGCCTACGACTAGGGGTGGCTAAAATCGAACAACTCATGAGAGGGGCTAATGTTGAATTTTTCGAATCGGTCGAATTGAGTCAGAAGACATATATTAAACAAACAAAGACATTTATTTATATTTCATAATTTACGTGAAAATTTACACATTTTATGAAAAAAAACTTAAAATTATCATTTTGTTGATTTCGAATTCTTGCAGAAATCGAATCGAATAATTATTATGATTCGAATATTCCGAATCGAATCGAATAATTTAGACAGCCCTACCTACGACCAGTAGCGTATTTAGAGGAGGGGGCATGGTGCCATGGCCCCCCTCTCGCTGATTGAGAAAAATCCTAAAATGACCCCTAAAGTGATTCAAAATATAGGAAGCTTAATTTTTTGCGAAGTATTTTAGGTCTTGGAGTCCCCTTTTACTTATTTGTCGCGATTTTAGGTATGTTTTGTATGATATACAATAAAAACGCTTATTCTGGGAGAAAATTTTCTGCTTATGGCGCCCATTATGACGTCATCATTCGATCTCAAATTTTTTTTCAAATTTTACTCCCCCCCCTCTTTTCAAGGGCTCTTAATACGACACTTCCTACGACGAGATCTTCAACCTGAGGGGCCAGCACGATGATCACCGGGCAATTCCGTCCACAGGCATTTCATACAAAAAATTTGCATCGACGCCCTTCATGACATCATAATATCATAATTTAAAAACATTTTCAAAATTTGTGCTTTTCTCCCCTTTCAAGGTTCAATGACTTCAGGCCTTGCTTTAGAGAGATTTATGATGTGGGAAAATATGCAATTCAACTATACTTTGAATATATAGTTAACGATGCAAATACCTTTCATTGTGTTTGACAAGGTCGGTAAAGTCCCTGAAATAAATAAAAAGGAATTGAAACATGACTTGTATAATCTATTTTCCGACGTTGTAGCCTGCTTTTTTATCATCATTTTACCTGTGTGGTTACAAAAGTACAATCACTCAAATCAGAAGTTCAATTTTGTTAAGCATGATTCACAGATGGACCATGGAGGGTGGTTAATCATAATTTAAAACGGTTGCAACGTGATCGATATGTGTTCATGCTTATCAAAACTCGGGTTTCTCTGTAGTTGGGGATTTTTTTTTTGCCGGGATAACGAAAAGATCACTCGTTTGTATCCAAATTGATCCCAGTCACCCAAAATCGCACATGTGTTTCCACCGATTCGAATCTTCAATCAAAATGTATTTCCAATAAATCAGAATGTAATACTATATATATTACAAGAATTATTTACAAAGATTTTATTTACAAAGCGTCGCAGGTTGAGGATCTCGGGTTCGAGCCCCGGCGAGTCTGTCTCGCTTATCCATGCCCACCACTCAACCCAGGGTGTAATAACTTGGGTAGGCTATGCCGAACAGGGGAAGATCATATCTTTTCAGTAATTATAACCCTGTCCGTCTATAAATGACCGCTGTTACAGGGCCTTGGACAGGATGATCTACTCTAAGAAGTGGCTGCAAAGAAAATAAAATAGAATAAAAAAACTGTAGCACAACACCCATCCCATCTCTTGGCTTAAAAGTATTCACTCTATTTATCATCTTTACCCATGCCAGCTAAAAATTCAACTTCGTATTCTTTGATTTTTTCTGCAAGAAACAGAAGTAAAAATAAATATTAAGATAAGTTTTAACTCAGATATCAATCTATCTCTTCACTGTAAAAAAAGTTCAGTACAACTATCTCATATTTACAGTGATTGTATATTTTCAAAGTTCGAAAACATTCAGGATTGCAGCAGCCTACACTGTGAAAAACTGCAGTACATTTACCGTTTATTCACAGTAATTGTATGTTGTCAAATTATGCAAATTTTTTACTATTGTTGGACAACGCGTTCCATCAACAGCCCATAAATAGCTGATAAAGCCGATTTTATTCTATTATAACCTGCAAAATTACAGTAACTTTACTGCTTTTTTATTAAAGTGTATATTGAAACTGAAAAATTAAATTTCTAATTTTTTTTCAGTTGTATTTCAATAGAAACAGGACAAATTACTTGTAATTGTATAATATAAAAGTTTAAAAACGCCTTGTTGATGAGATTTAAACTAAAATTATAGACCGTTGTTGGACCGCGCCTTCGGCGCAATCCATCAACGCCCTATACTTTGGCAATAAAGTCGGTTTATTAAATTTTATTTTGATTATTTTTGATGAAATTGCTAGCAACCAACAGTAATTTTGCTGCGTTTTTTACGGTATATACCCAATAACTGAAAAATTCGTCTTTGCATTTCTGTGTCATTTGTATTTCAATATAACCAAGCCAAATACTGTCAAACAGCGGCGATTTCACTGAATTTTTTACAGTGTAACACCCAATCAACAGAGCAATAACTTGCATAGGTTCCATGCGATGGTTGGGTAAAAACATAAACACTGTGACAAAAAGAGAATAAATTTACTGGTCATTTGCAGTAATTGTTTATTTGAAAAAGTGGAAAGCGCGCAGTTGATAAGTTATTTGCTTATAGTATGGGCTGTTGCTGCCCCTGAGCGGCGCGTTTCGTCAAGAATCCATAGTTGGCCGAAAAAGGTGATGTTCCAGTTTTATTTCAATATAATCCAGTAAAATACCTGTCAATGAGTAGCGATATTACACTGTAACAAAAATGCAACAAAATCACTGGTCTTCGACAGTAATTTTTCCTGGCGGAAAAACGAAAACGACTTTTTGGCCAAATATGGGTTGTTGATGGAATGCACCGCGAAGGCGCGGTCAATCGATTTCAAGGTCCATCAATTTAATCAAAATCGATTTTATTTCGTCGTTAAAATAAAAATTTTCGCTTTCAGACTGGTGTGTGATTAAAAATACAGTGCCTTTTAGTCTGTTTATGCTAATATTTGTGATTCATAACTGTAAATTTTTTAATTTTAATTGACATAATTGAGTCAATAATAGTAATATTGAAATTAGGATATTTGGCATTTTAATGGAATTAGCGACTCGATCCGATTCGAAAATATATTAGAATCAGATTCAGATTAGGGTTACACTGTTATAAAATTGCAGTAAAATCGCTGCTCGTTTACAGTAAATGGAATAAAACTACAAAATCGATTTTTCCGACCGACTTTGGATTGTTAATACGAGTAACGAATAAACGCACCTTTGACAAAACTTTGCTTATGTTTGTGCTCAAACACACCAAGCTAGAGCATTTGTTTTACACCCAGGGTGTAATAACTTGGGTAGGCTAAGCCGAACAGGAAAAGATGATATCTTTCCAGTAATTGTAACCCTGTCCGTCTATAAGTGGCCGCTGTTACAGGGCCTTGGACAGGGTGATCCACTCTAAGAAGTGCCTATAAAAAAAAAAAAAAAAAAAAAAAATACGTTTGAGCGGATCAATCTCATCCAGAATATAAATTCTGTCCGTGCCTTAGCGGCGGGATCCATCACGAGCCCATGTTCAATAAAAACGCATTTATTATAAACATATTTAACAAAAAGTAGAATGTGACCTGTGGCCCACGTAGGGCTGGGCAATTCGATTCGGTGATTCGAATCGATTCGAAGCACGATTTATTCGTATCAATCGTGAATCGCTCACAGGAACAAAAATTAGCCGAATTTTCATTTTTAACGATGAAATGCAATCGATTTTGATCAAATCTGACCAAAATCGACTATATTTCTTCGTTAAAATATGAAAATGGTAGCTCTTTTGTGAATTGAAAATATACTATAAACGATAAATTTTTTTCAATTTCACAATAAGACGAGTTTTAATACTAAAGATGGGATATTTATTTATTATTTTATGGAATATTAACATAGAAATGTTGATTGGTGGATTATTCAAATCAGATTCGAATTCCATATCATTCTTTTTTGCCCAGGCATACCCACGTCACAGTACCTAATCCAAGGAAATAAAAAGTTCTCACTGTCGATGTATTTCATGTTGTTCTCCTCAGCAACTAAATATAGAAAGAACATTAGCGTTTTTGATACTCTTTGTCTGTTTTGTATTGTTCTTTTTTAATCCCTCCTTATTTTAATGTAGTCCTCACTGATTTTTTCCGTGCTTAGATATATTTGATGTAGGAAACCGTGACTAGAGGTTGCCGATATTATATGTTAATTCCACAAGGACTGAGCTAGAGTATAGTGATGACGACTTAACTTCCACTTATACTGGGTAAAGTAAACTTAATTTACAATTAAACGAGGTTAAATATTGGTTGGTAACTTAGTTTTACTTCCAAAGCTAAGCAGTACTCAGATCAAAAGCCAGGTTGATACCAGGTAGGCAGGTAGGTAGGTGGGTGGGTGGGTTGGTAGGTAGGTGGGTCGTTTGTCGTCGTTTTGCTGCATTTAAGATATTTTTAATCGATTAGTTGATTAGAAAAAAGATATCACCGAATTGTCTATTTTGAAATCATTTCAACAATGAATATATTTGATTTAGATTTTAATACTAGTTTTCTGCTATTTTTAACTAGGTACGTAGTGGATTTTTTTAGGAACCAATTTAAAAAGGAGTAAATTTTTCTATTTACCTAGTGAAAAACAAGGCAAAAATTCAAACAGGAAACTCGTTAAAGTTGAACTGGGTATCAGATATCCGTGAAACAAACTAGGTAAACTATGTACTCTTATCTGCACCTCTAGCACTGAGCGAATAAAAAATTTTAGAGAGGTAAGGAGTTCTCAACATAACCTATTTCGTTTCATGTAATAGCGTGTTTTTTAACTTATTTTACAATTAATAAACCCTGGCGTTATGAACTCTCCTTGTACCAGGACATGTAATCGAATGGAAACCGCGTAAACAGGTTTGAGTGAAATATATTTAATTTTGTGAGGTTTTGTAAATATTTGTGATAATTCGTCCATCCCATATGCCTGGATCATGCTTATTTTAGTAAAAGGTCTTTACTCGAAATATCAGTTTCAAATATTTTGAATTTTAGGTGAAATACGCGGAATTATTCCACAAAAATTTTAAAGGAGTTGGACAATTCCAAGCTGATACCAACATTTCAAAATGCCCGACATTGACCTTTTATAACGATACCTCGATTAGTAGATTATTGTAATATATCTCGGTAGCTCAGTCGGTTAAGCGCGATCGTATTGTCCGGAAGGCCGACGGTTCGATGCTTGACCGTTTCACCACGGAGTGCGCCCTTCAGCTAGACACTTCACGGGTGGCTCTAACAGTCCGTGCCTAACGGTTGGTTGTTGGATATCAGCCCCCGACAGTTTCACGGACAGGCCATAGCAGAAAAAAAAAACTGAAAAAAAACTATATTATAATAAAAAAATGCTATTTTCGAGTGTCTGATAAAGTCTATATTATTAAGGTCTAAAACAAAGAAAAGTTTTACCTTTTGTATAATTGTTGATATCGGATATTGCCCCTGCAGTGAAGAATTATTGTTAATTAACGTCGAAAGCGTAAAGAGTAAGGCCAAGCCATAGCTTAGAAGAAACGAACAAACGGCTACTCGTATTGAAAAGAGCTACTACAGAATGCAGCTGAAGCAAGAACACTCTAGGTAGAATCAGTGCAGGGCAAAACCGAATCATACAGAACTTGAATCTGATTTGAATAATTTTTTCGAATCGGATCGAATCATAAATTTTCATGTAAATAGCAAATATGCCATTTTTACTATTACAAATTGTCTCCATCGTGAAAATCAGGAAATTTGTAGTTTATGGTTTATTTTCAATTAACACTCTATGTTCAAGAGCAACAATTTTCATATTTTGGTCAAGAAAAGAAACTGCAGTAGTAATCCACACATGGAGTTATTTAGAAACTTAGAAGGATGGGGGAGACAAAATTTGAAATTCTCGCGCTGTCTAAATATGACGCCATAATGAGCACTGCAGACAAAAAATCTCTAAATGATAGCGTTTTTATTGTATATCGCAGTAAAACACCCCAAAAACTGTGTCGAAGGCAAGGATAATTTTCTAAATTGTGTTGTAAGACCGTGAATTGGCTAAACAGGTGTAGGCGCGCAAAAATTGTTTGTGATTTACACGTTTAAATTTATTCAGAATGCCATTCTGAAATTTTCAGCCGGCGAGAGGGGGGGGGGGGGGTACCATTCCCTAAAAATGTTGATGTTTGTGAAATAACTTACTGTGCAGGAACTCTCGCAAAGTTGACTCTTGGCCTGAAAATACGGAACACAAGAGTTTTTTTTATATATAACCTCTTCTTGGAGTAGATCACCCTGGCCAGGGTCATGAACCAGCGGCTACTTATAGACGGACAAGATTAGAGTTGATGGAAAGATATGATCATCTCCTGTTCGGCTTAGCCTACCCAAGTTATTAAACACTGTGTTGAGTGGTGGGGATGGAACAACGTGCCGGACTCACCGACACTCGAACCCGAGCTGCCAACATGTTAACCACTAGGCCATCGCGCCCACATTGTTGTTCGTTGTTTATTGGAAGCTTAATTTAATCTTAACTTAATTTACATGTTGGCGTCGCAGGTTAAAGATCTCGGGTTCGAGTCCCGGTGATTCCGGCTCGTTATATCATATCTTTCCAGCAATTCTGACCCTGCCCGTCTATAAGTGGGTGTTGGTACAGGGTCTTAGGCAGGGTGATCCACTCAACTCCAAGCAGTGGCTGTAAAATATATGATTGGATTAGTGAGTGTCACTGGTGGATCGCGTCGATGAGATAGGAGTTTCTGTAAATCTTGGCATTTTCATTTTTATTAGTTAAAACTTTTTGCATTAAAAGAATTAGTGTAAAGAAAAATATACTCACTGTCTATCTGTTTTGCTATATCATCTTTTGTTACTGAAATTGAAAAGTTAAATTTTGTTTAATTTCGGAGGGTAAATAATGTTGTTCTTGGACCCCACAAAGTGGGGCTGGGCAATTCGATTCGATTTCAAATCGATTCGAAGAACAGATTATTCGAATCAATCGTGAATCGTTCATAGGAACAAAACCTTGTCAAGTGAGCGAAGATATTTTATTTTCAAGGACGAAGTCAAATTTGACCAAAATCGATTGCATTTTGTAGTTAAAAATGAAAATTCTAGTCCATTTAGTAAGTATTTGTTCCTATAAACAATTCACGATCGCTTCGAATATATTGAGCTTTGAATCGATTCGATCACTGAATCAAATTGCCCAGCTCTACCTCTTCTGATAATTTGAACCGACAATTGCAAGGTAAAGATTAACGCATTTGCAAAACCCATATACATGGTTTATTTCGATGCCTCCTTCTACACATAAAGGCTGACTGCAAGATATTGAAAAAGCCGAGTATCGAATCATCGATCCTTCGTACAATATTATCGCCCTTTACCGACTGAGCCCTCCCTCCAAACCCGGCCAATTTAAACAACTCGGTTATACTCACTTTGTATGTCGGACTGCAGATCGTCCGAATTCTCTGAAAATAAAAAAATTAAAAGAAGTTAAATTTGAGATAACGTTATTTATCCAAACAGAAAAATCATAAATTTCAAGTTTCTTTTTATTTTAATGAGAAATCGATAATGTATCGGGCCATCCCCTAACACTATTCTCTAAAAATAGAAAAATTAAAAGAAGCTAAAATTTGAAATAACGTTATTTATCCAAACAGAAAAAATATAAATTTCAAGTTTATCGAAATCGATAATGTATTGGGCCATCCCCCGAGACTGTTGGTCACATCGTGAGAGATAATTTTGCTTTCTTCTTCTTTGAATTTTCGAACTATTTGCTACAACAACACTGCAATTATATATTCTGTAAAGTTGTAGCCGCCCTGCTGATGAGAGTTCTACCAAGCATGGATTTTTTTGGGGAGGGGAAAGATTCGAATTATTTAGTGTGACCCGGTCTGTCCGTGAACCTACCGGGAGGCTTATACTCAACAACTGTTACTCACGGACCTTTGTAGCGACTGTTTATATGTTCGATGTTACAGCTACCCGCGAGGTGCCTTGCTGAAGGGCACGCTCGGCGGTGAAACAGTTAAGCATCGAACCATCAACCTTCCGGACAATACGATAGCGCCTAACCGACTAAGCCACAGAGCCGGGTTTGACTTCCTTCTTTCCCGCTACAATACCTGGCGCTGTAGCAAGTCCGTCACTAGTTTGAATACGAAAGTTGTACTCACCGCCAATGGTTCTCATAAGTTTTCTTGCTTCGTCTAAGATTTGTAAAAATAAGGTCATGGATTTTTTAATACAATATCGAATCTTTCAAAATGTGATCAAAAAGGTTCAAAGAGAGAACTTTTCAATTTTTAATTTGTCATTGGCCTTGGGGAATCTAGGTGGAGGTATTGATTTCTAGAAAACTTTAGAAATAAACCTTCCGACAATTTGAATTTTCATGCATCGTTGTTATGCTTTGTAAAACAATTGGAAAGCGATTAGACTACTTTGGTGGACAAAGAGAGCACAACGTTCCTGAAGACAGAAAAAAAGCAGAAATTCAGGATAAATATTGTAGTGTCTATTCAATCGTGCACTGCATTACGTCACACTGTATACGCTTTAACGATTATGGAGAATAAAGGTTTTTGAGTGAGCCACAAGTAGATATGCTTCGAGACGGGCATTCCTGGCTGGGTTAGCTCCGTAGTTTTAATCTGTTTCAATCAAACTGTTTGGGGCTCAAACAGTACAATTATTTAACAACATATTCTGGTCCGGATAAACTTTGATGATTCGATTTGAAGAATTTGAAAAGAAAAAGTAGTAAACTCACATTCAAGGCTCCCAGAAACAGTTCGCAAAAGTTCAACCAAGTCACCTTCGGTATTTTCACGTAATCCTGAAAGAAAGAAAGAAGAGATTACAGAAAGGGCGGAGGAGATAGCACACAGCAAAGAAGGAGTTCTCGTTAAGCATCAGCTGTAAAAACTATAAATTCTCGCTAAACTTCAATTTTAAGTTTAAAATTCTCGTTAACATTCAATCGTCAAAACATCAGGCTCTCGCTAACTTTCAATCGTTAAAAATTTTTGTTAATTTTAAATTGCTACAACAATGAAGTCTCGCTAACTTTTTGTTGAAGCAAAAATCCTCGCTAAACTACAATCGTCAACAACAAATTTTCGCTATCCTTCAATCCCTGTAAATTCTTAGACCATAAATCCTCGCTTAATTCATTCTTTAAAAATAAAATTTTTTGTTAATCTTTGATCGTCAAAAGAGTAAATTTCCGATAGCTACCTGATAGTGCTTTATTAAGCTCTGCATCTTTTTCTGTGAAAATGATAAGATTTTTATGTCCGAAGTGAAAGAATAGATAAGCATTGTTAGGAGACTTGAGGAAAATTTAGCCCGAGTTTAAATTAGGGCTGGGCAATTCAATTCGGTGATTCGAATCGATTCGAAGCACAGTATATTCGAATCAATCGTGAATCGTTCAAATGAACAAAAACTTAAGTGAAATATGATTTTCATTTCTAACGGCGAAAATCAACTGATTTCGGTCAAATTTGACTAAATCTTAAAAATATGACAATTGCTGCACTTAGACATGCCCTTGTTTGAATTGAAAATACACGATAAACTATAAATTTCTTAATTTTCACAATTGAGACAAGTTGTAATAGTAAAAATGGGATATTTGTTATTTACAAATATTTGTGATTCGATCCGAATTGAATCAAATTCGAATTGCAAATGATTCGCTTTTGCCCAGACCTTGCTAGACATTTACATTAGTTTCTCTATTCGATTGTGCAATTTGAGATAGGATTTCTTTTTTATTCTGGGGGAAGAAGAGCCAACGATACAGCTTAACCAAATAGCAAAACACAACCTCATGTGTAGTTATCAGTTCCAAGTCGAGAATTGAGTTTTTTTTACCCAAACTCTTCACAATTTTTTTCTGTGCATGGTCAAGCGATATTTTGAATTTTAGGTTAGTGGTTAACATGTTAACATCTCAGGTTGGAAATCTCGGATTCGAGTCCCGGCCAGACGGGCTCGTTAACCATGCCCACCATTCAACCCAGGGTGTAATAACTTAGGCATAGGCAAAGCCGGATAGAAAAGATCGAATATTTCCCACAACTCTAACCCTGTCCGTCTATAAGTGGCCACTGGTACAGCGCCCTGGTCAGGGTGATCCACTCCAGGAAGTTGCTATAAAAATATTTCGTAGCTCGAAGCGAATGAACTATCCGGCCACACAGCGTCATACCTGAAAATCCGTCATTTACAATCATCTGGACATCTGAACAGAAAAAGCAATATAATCCCGTGAGTCCATATATATTTTGGGGTATTTTATCTCGTGACGCCTCCCCCCTCAAAAAAAAGTTCGATAGTCGATGAATGAAGTTGAATAGCAAAAATCTCCGATATATTAGAAGTGACATTTCTTAGTGATAAAATGCAATAAAAACTGTTCCGTTTTTAGTCAATATTTATTCGCGTCTTAAGTAGTGCTGGGCAATTCGAATCGGTGATTCGAATCGATTCGAAGTACAGATTATTCGAGTTCATCGAGGATCGTTTATTGAAACATAACAAAAACTTGCTAAATGAAGAGGAATTTTTCATTTTCAACGACAAAACGCAATCGATTTTAGTCAAATTTGACCAAAATCGATTGTATTTTGTCGTTAAAATGAAAGGTTTTGCTTTTGAACTGGAGTGTAATTGAAAATATATCGCTTTTATTTCCGTTCATGCTAATATTTGTAATTCTCAACTTCAACTTTCCTAATTATCATAATGAGGACAATAATTGTAATAGTAAAAGAAAATATTGGTTATTTTTATGGAATCAGTGATTGGATCCGATTCGAAAACAATATACGAATTAGATTCGTATTCCAAGTAATTCGGTTTTGCCAAGACCTAGTCATAAGTAGGGCTGGGCAAAACTGAATCATTTAAAATTCGAATCAGATTCGGATAATTTTTTCGAATCGGATTGAATCACTAATTCCGTGAAAATAACAAATATAACTTACAACTAGTCTCCATTATGAAAATCAAGACATTTATAGTTTATATTTTCAATTCACCATCCATGTCTAAGAGCAGCAATTGTCATATTTTAACGAGAAAATGCAATCGATTTTGGTCAAACTTGACCAAAATCACTTGCATTTTGCCGTTAAAAATAGAATTCCACTTCATTTGGCAAGTCTTTGTTCCCATGAACGATTCGCGATTGATTCGAATTATTTGTGCTTCGAATCGATTCGAATCACCGAATCGAATTTGTCAGTCCTAGTCATAAGACAAAGTACATTACGTCATACTGGATCATATTTTGTCTGTTGGGACCACTTTGACGCTTGACTTTTCCACCAAATTTTTCAAAATATTTCCCCAACTAAATGCTGAATACTAAAGGCAAAAATTAGATGGTTTTACTATCGCCCAGAGCAGATACCACTCAATGCAGTAATCCCATAGCAGTTCAGTTTCGTTTGAAATGGTTTTTCGCTTAGAGTGCATTTAATGATACTATATCTTGTAGTAGCCTTTTGCTGTTAAATGTCCGTTAGTTGCTTCCCTTTAGACGTTGCTTCCGGCCTCCCTCAGAGTGAGTTTAAGTGATAAAAAACACGCTCTTCCATCAACCAACAAAGTTTTAAAATTCAAACATTACCGTCAACGGCGCTGCTCAATATATTCCCGTGTGCTGTGTAAATAAAAAAAGCTTTAAAATGAAATAATAAATTAATAAAACAAAAGCAAAATAGTTTTAATTGTGTTTGTCATCGCCCAGAGCAGATACCCCTCCCTGGAGAACTATAACGTTTGAATTCTGTATAAAAGATTCTTCGCAATTGGTGATTTTAAATTTCATGTACATAGAAATAGTTTATGAAAGATGTTATTTTCAAGAACTTTTAAACTTTGGAATTCCTTGCCTTCCCACTGATTTCTTGATCGTTTTGATCTGAATGGTTTTGAAACTCGCGTTAACAGACATTTATCAGGGATGGGGGTTCCTTAGTTCCTATTCCTTCATTTCATGTAGCTCTTTGCACTTTAGTGATTTCAGGAAACTTTTCAAGTTTGATATGTTTTTTGCATGCTATGAGCGAACACCAAATTTCGACTTTCAATTGTCAATTTCAAATATTTCATTTTGAAATCAGTTGTAGTTGATATTTGATAAAAAAAAGGAAAAAGTGGAAAAAAATCGCCTTTGGTTTTGGCAATTTCATTGAAGAAAAATGGGGTCGGACATAAGCTTCACTTATTTCCTGCGTTTTTTAAATGAAAAAAAATAAATAAGCAATAATGTTATAGATAGTCCACAAGCGCCCGGGGCAGATGCTACTTATTGTGCTCTACTGTAGTGGATTAGTTTAACGTGAAATGTAGAATCAATCTGACCAAGGCTCTGTACCAACGGCCACTTATAGACGAACACGGTTAGAGTTGTTGGAAAGATATGATCTTCTTTCCTGTTCGGCTTGGTCTACCCGTGTTATTACACCCTAGGTTGAGTCGAGGGCACTCATTGAAGCCAGACTCGCCGGGACTCGAACCCGAAATATTTAACCCGCGATGCCATCATATTAATCACTAGCTCATTGCGCCCACAAAATTGGGTTAGTTGCGTCAAAATTTTGAATCGGCTCACCTCTAAATGCCGACGCCATTCTTCCCCAAACGACTAAAAATATACAAAAATATATTTTGTTATCAAATATTAAAGTTTGCACAAAGAAAGATTATGGTGGCACTTTAAAGGAAATTGCTACAACCATTGTAGGTCAATGAGCTGTATAAAAATGTAAAAAAAACTCGTCATTATTCGCTACACTGTAAAAAAATGCAACAAAATCGCTGATCTTTGACAGTAATTTTACTAGGCAGTTTTGAAAAAATGAAAACTGATTTTTCTTGGCTGAATAGGGGGTGTTGATGGAACGCACCTGGAAGGTGCGGTCCATCAACAGCCCATAATTGGCATGAAACTCTTCAACAGGACGGTTTTTAACTTTGGAAATTTGCAATTACTGCAAATGACCAGTAAATTTGCTGTACTTTTGTTACAGTGTATAAACACAACAAAATTTCAAGCAAGAGTAACTATGACTAACTAAAGAAGTTTAAAGTCTTGCTTCACACCTACACAAATTTCTTTCTGTAACGTTTCGTCTGACCAAAGTCAGACTTCTTCAGACAAGCATTTTTAAAATGAACTAGTGTACACTGGTACAAAAATGCAACAAAATCACTGGTCTTTGACAGTAATTTTACTTGGCGGTATTGAAAAAAATCAAAATTGACGTTTTTTGGCCAAATATGGGGTATTGATGGAAAGCAGCGCGAAGGTGCGGTCCATCAACAGCCCATCATTGGCATAAATCTCATAAACATGGCGTTTTTAAACTTTTGAAATATGCAGTTGCTGGAAATGACTAGTGAATTAGCCAAATTTGACCAAAATCGATTGTTTTTATCGTTTATACTGAGTGTAATTCAAAAAATAGTGCCTTAAAGTCTGTTTATGCTACTATTTGTGATTCGTAACTATAAACTTCTTATAAACTTCTTTGAGAATTCAGTTTGCCCATCATTGGCATAAATCTCATAAACATGGCGTTTTTAAACTTTTGAAATATGCAGTTGCTGGAAATGACTAGTGAATTAGCCAAATTTGACCAAAATCGATTGTTTTTATCGTTTATACTGAGTGTAATTCAAAAAATAGTGCCTTAAAGTCTGTTTATGCTACTATTTGTGATTCCTAACTATAAACTTCTTAATTATTAATCATAGAGACATTTTGTTATTTTTATGGAATGAGCGATTCGATCCGATTCGAAAACAATATCCGAATCAGATTCGAATTCCGAATGATTCGGTTTTGCCCAGACCTACCTGATATAAGTTTTCCCACAGTGTCGTCTTGTCCTGTGGATATATATCATCGTAGAAAAAGAATCGTTTTAGTGGCGGAACAAGAAACTTGGAGTGAAGGTGTGCTATTTGACAAATTGGGGGTTGCCAGTTCGATTCGGTGATTCGAATTTATACGAAGCACAAACTATTCGAATCAATCGCGAATTGTTCGTAGGAAACTAATTTAAGTAGAATTCTCATTTCAACGACTAAATACAATCGATTTTGGTCAAATTTGACCAAAATCGATTGTATTTTGTCGCTGAAAAGTATATACACGCAGTTTGAGTTGTAAATATATTTACTTTAAGTTTGTTAAGTCTATCATAAGTAATAATAACAAATGATATTTGCAATGAATAAAAATAGCATAAATTTTTGACCCGTAAGTTCTAATAATGAACGCTAACTGTACCAGTGAAAAAGAGATATTTGCAAATTAATTATGGAATTAATGACTCGCTCTGATTCAAAAATAATATCCGAATCAGATTCGAATTCCAAATAATTCGGTATTGCCCAAATAACAAATAAACCTGTTCGCTATTTTGTTTTCTCGCCGAGTGACTGAGTTATAACAAATCAGGAACTAAGATTTACCATACTCATCCGCACCTGAATGGCGCAATAATTGCACCCAACACGCGTATACATATATTTCATTCGATAGATATTTCATTTCTCGTTTCATTTGAATCCGTGCATGTTTGCACCCATGTGCACGAATATATATATATATACCCGTTACGTTTGAATCCGTGCATGTTTGCGCCCATGTGCACGAATATATATTCTTCACATTTGGAGTATATTCGTACCCATGTACATGTATATATATATATTTCATTCGATATATTTTTCATTTCTCGTTTCATTTGAATCCGTGCATGTTTGCACCCATGTGCACGAATATATATATATATATATACCCGTTACGTTTGAATCCGTGCATGTTTGCGCCCATGTGCACGAATATATATCCTTCACATTTGGCGTATATTCGTACCCATGTACACGTATATATATATATTTTATTCGATATATTTTTCATTTCTCGTTTCATTTGAATCCGTGCATGTTTGCACCCATGTGCACGAATATATATATATATATATATATACCCGTTACGTTTGAATCCGTGCATGTTTGCGCCCATGTGCACGAATATATATCCTTCACATTTGGAGTATATTCGTACCCATGTACACGTATATATATATATATATATATATATATATATATATATATATATATACCTGTTTCATTTGAACCGGTATACCGGTGCAATATTTTAGGCCCTGTAGGTACGGGCTTTAGAATAGTCCTTACGTATTACCTGTGTGTCGTAAGAGGCGACTAAAAGGAAGCAAAGGAGTGGTAGGTGGTTCTACCATAGCCCAGGGCTGATACCCCTCACTGCACTTTACCATGGTGGTTCAGTCCCGTTTAGAATATTTTCGCTTAGAGTGCAGTTGCTGGTACTACATCTTTTGGTAGCTCTTTACTAATAGAGTGGACGTTACTTGGTTCATTTAGGCTCTGCTACCGACCTTGTTCAAGGCGAATTTCAATGAAAAAACACACAAAAAAAAAATACATGATACGATACGAGCTTTGGATATATTTGAAATTGAATGGGATTGAAAATGTACTTTGAATTTTGTTTAGTTCACAATAAATTCCCGTCCTGAAGTCCCAAAATCATTTCTAGCCAAAATCAATCTTTGTTGAATAAAACTAAACTTTTTCCCGGCCTTATGAAAGAATAAATTAAAATCTCACGCTTGAATAGCTTCAATATTTCATCATCAATCCCTGAAAACAAGGTTTAATGATTTTTATCAAAGATATATACGATATTTTTTTTATTCAAATTTGTTCGGAGCAAGGCTTCTGAGACATATCATACTTGAAAAGTTTCCGTAAAACACTAAATTGCAAAGAGCTACATGAAATGCAGGAATCGGGACTATGAACCCCCCATGCCTGATAGATGTCTATTGATGCAAGTTTTAAAGCCTTGTAGATCAATACGATCAAGAAAGCAGTGAAAAGGCAGGGAATTCCAAGGTTTAGAGGTTTTGAGAAGAAAAAATCTTGCATAAAACTATATCTCGACCAAAAATAATTTTTTATAATCCTAGGCCACAATTGTTTTACCTCGATATAAAGTAAAAATGCTAGATTTTAGCAAGCATCTTTGTTTTTGCCTTGCTCTCTTCTTTAGGTTTTTCATAGTTTAAGTCAGGGGCGGATCTCCGACTCGCCGACGAAAAAAGACGCGCGCAAAATTTTAGCTGAATAATATATTCTGATGATATAATTTGGTCTTAAAGCGTAGATAAAAGTAAAATCGTGCCAAACGCGCGCGAAATATAGTGCGAGTTTTCGCAACCTTATGATGGTTGTTTCTTATTCAAGGGCGGGGGAGGAGGGAGTCGGATCCGTATAATAGTTGTCATTGGAGGGAGAGGGCCGTATGTGTTTACAGTTATTCCAAAGTACTTACTTGACAATGTTTTTATCGTTTCCTCGTGGTGACCTTGTAAAGATAAAAGAAATCGCACATTGTTACGTTGCGAAGTGGATGTTGTAATCGATAGATTGGTGTGTGTTTGCACCTATGTGCACGGATATACAACCGTGACATTTAAATTCCTGTGCATTTGCACCTATGTACACGTATTTATATCCTTCATATTTGAAGTATAATTGCACCCAGAATACGTATATGCATGTACCTGTTACATTTGAACCCGAGTACGTTTGCAGTCATTTGCACGAAAATATATTCTTTACGTTTAGAGTATATATATATATATATACCTGTTTCATTTGATCCGATATTTATTTGCACCTAATACAAATTTACCCTGGGCATTTGCACCAACGAAAAAGGACAACCGTGCACCTTGGCAGCAAGATACATTTGCATCTACGTAGGCTACATTTGTAAAATTGTTTGTTTGTTTATTTTGTTTGCACCCACGTACGTTTTGACCAACGTGCTTTTAAAGCTAATATACCCAAATATCGTATGCGTAAAACAGAGGACGCTCGCGAACCCGTTCTATTCATAGTGTTTGCCTCACCGCCTGATTGAGACATTTTTTGTCATAAAATATCGCATCCTTAGCTTATTTAGAAGAATTTGGTATGTAATATTATGTAAAAAAAGGGTCCTGCCTCTCTTGTTATTATCGGTAAGGCTTCAATTTATAAAGACTTATTAGCACTGAATACTTTTCACGGTTCGTAGGTGCAGGTCTCAAAGGTGGAAAATATTATACATGCAAAACTTCGTTCTTGGGGCTCGTCGCTCTGGAAGTAAATATTATCTAAAGATAGGGAAATAAAATAAATGCCCGTGTATCGAGATTTCATGATTTCTGATCTCTTAACAATTATTAAAGATGAAGATGCCAAGAATTTAGAGAATATAAAGAAATGGATGTGTGTTTGTCAAGAGCCCCCCTCCCAACCTCCCAAAAAAAACTGCAGTAATGACCCTCTGATTTGCCACATGCTTACCAAGTTTCGCGGTGTCGTTGTAAACTAAAATCAAGGATTGAGTTTTTTTATTAAAAACGTTATCATATACAAGCAAACAAGAGATTTTTAATTAATCCTAAAAATTTGAGACAATTCTCCTGTTCTAAAAACTTTTCTCTTTTATTATTCATATTTTAATTTTGTCTAATTAAAAACACTACTTAGCATTCTAGAAAACTCTATTGTCTTTCTTCAACTTTTGTTTTAGAAGGCTACAAAGATTTTGAGAGAAATCTTCTTCTTTATCTGATCTCTCGTGGTGGCTGCCATCAGGTTTACTCATAATCATCTCGTGATAAAACGATGTGATCAACAAAATATCACCCCACGTCACCAGCTAAATATATATATATATATATATATATTTTTATAGAAGTTCGCTTTAAGCAAGGCCGAAAGCAGTTCTTGTTGGGGGCAAATTAACCGTAACACAAATGGGAAAGAGCTACTACAAGATAAAGTACCAGCTACTGCACTCTAAGCGGAAAACATTCCAGACAGGACTGAACCACCATGGCAAAGTGCAATACGTGGTATTCGCCCTGGGAGATGATAATTAATATCACTTATTTGTATCCTTTATGTCGCCTTTTAAGACACGCAGAAAAATAATTTAAAACTATTGTAAAGGCGCTAAGAGCTACGTTTTCGGATATATTCCAATTTTTGGACGTGTCCCCGTGCCGAGGCAAGATTCAGGAGTGGCCAGGGCTGGGCATTTCAATTGGGTGCTTCAAATCGATTCGAAGCACAAATGATTCGAATTATTCGTGAATCGTTCATCGGAACGAAAACTTGCTAATTGAACTAGAATTTTCATTTTTAACGACAAAATATAATCGATTTTGGTCAAGTTTGACCAAAATCGATTATATTTTGTCGTTAAAATATGAAAATTGTTGCTTCTAGATATGGAGTGGGAATTGAAAATGTAATATAAATCATAAATTTCTTGACTTTCATAATGGAGACAAGTTGTAATAGAACAAATGGGATATTTGTTATTTGCATGGAATTTATAATTCGAACCAATACGAAAAAAAATATTCGAATCAGATTCGAATTCCAAATGTTTCGGTTTTGCCCAGCCTTACTAGCGGCCATGGCCTACGAATTAGATTATTGTTCGTACTTACTTTCGAATTGGAAATCCAATATTTTCTTTTGTTCTGCAAAAAAATCAATATAAATTCTAGAGAAAAGTAAGAACAATTTTAATCCCCCGGTGATGAGTGACAATATGAAGCGCAGTCTGGTCAAATTTGACAAAATCGATTATATTTCGTCGTTAAAATATGAATGCACTACAAACTATAAATTTTTTTCTAATAGTAAAAACGGGATATTTGTTATTTACGAAGAATTTGTGATCCGATTAGAATCGAAAAAAATTTTCGAATCAAATTCGAATTTCAAATGATTCGGTTTTACCCAGTCCTGGATTCGATAAGAATTTAGCCTGCAATCAATTTTGCAAATTCTACCAACCTTTAGCATGGTCTTTGAGTTGATCCACGGCTCCTGGTAAAAGAAAAACGTTGAAAAAAAGAAAGAAAAGGTTGAAAATATGGCTGTTGTATGAAATCTTATCTTTGTCCTTTTTCCAGGTTTTCAAAACCCAGAAAATTTGGAAATGTCTCTGCTTTTTTATTTATTTTATTTAAGACTTTATTGTCGCTCTTTTCAAAGTTTTTGCGCGCCAACGGGGCGATATTTGGTGTATATTATAGTGATATTCAACAAAAACGCAATTTTGGAGGAAATCCTAGCCTGCATCGCCCATCGTGGTGCCATAATTTTACCCGGAAAACGACAAAACAACGATATATATACAATATCTCGTTTTTCATAAAACTTTCCCAGTATTAAAACTGAACAAGATACAAGTACACATAATACACATTTGAATGATTTTTAAACCAAATCATTTCAAACGTCCGAATTCAATAGTCCAGACGTAATACTAAAACCAAGGCTGAAAACAGTGGTAGGGGGGCAAATGAACCGCGACTGAAAAACATGTCTTTGCCTGTTGTTACTCCCTTTCACAACACGCACAAAATATGGTTATAGAGAATACTATACTAAGAGTATTTGTAATTTACTATCTCATACTTACGGTCAAGTCCTTTTAAAGTTTTGTCTTGAATAGCTGTAACAAATAACAATGATTTTTTTTTATTTCTCATAGCCAATCTTTGGCGGGGGGTCACCCTTTTTAATGCCCTGTACCACACGCCACTGATGGACGGACGCGGTTAGAGTTGTTAAGGAGGTAAGATATTTCTGTTCAACTTAGTTTACCCAAGTTATTACACCCTGGGTTGAGTGATGGGTATAGACTAACGAGTCGGACTCGTCGACACTCGAAAGCGAGATCTTCAACCTGCGATGCCAACATGATAACCCCTAGGCCATGGCGCAAATCCAAAATGCATGTTTATTTTGTCAAGCATGCGCCCGAGATGGATTGTGGTTGATTCAGCGCCAGAGATAGCGACAAGGCAAGACCGAATCATTTGAAATTCGAATTTGATTCCTATACTTTTTTTAAATCGGATCGAATCCCTAATTCCATAAAAATAACAAAGAAGCCTATGCCATGTTTACTATAGCAAATTTTCTTCCTTATAAAAATAATATATAAAATTTATATTTGCGATGTTTATAGCCACTTCTTAGAGTGGATCACCCTGTCCAAGGCCCTGTAACAGCGGCCACTTATAGACGACAGGGTTACAATTGCTGGAAAGATATAAACTTTTCCTGTTCGGCTCAGCCCACTCAAGTTATTACACCCTGGGTTGAGTGGTGGGCATGGATTCACTAATATAAGCAGAAACAGACTTGACGGATTCACAAGTCTTATCTAAAAGCAAAAGTTTTCATTTATACCGACAAAACCCTCTCTATTTTGGACATATTTGACCAAAATCGAATGAATTTTCTCATTAAAAACAAAAATAAAAATCCCACTTAATTATACGTTTTAATCCGTTTATAGAAGATTCACGATTAATTCAAATAATTTCTGCTTTGGGTCGATTCGAATCACCGAATCAAAATGCTCAGCCCTAGCCACAAAGATGGCTCCACATTGGAACCATGGATATCGATTGTGAGCTTGGCACTTCGATTCGTGATTCGAATCGATTCCCAGCACAGATTATTCGACTCTATTGTGAATCTGACGTAGGAACAAAGACATGCTAAATGAAGTGCATTTTTTTCATTCTTAACGACAAAATGCAATCGATTTCGGCCAAATTTGACCAAAATCGATTGTATTCTATCGTTAAAATGAAAATACATCGCTTTCAAGTCACTTTATGCTAATATTTGTAATTTTTAGCTGTATATTTCCTAATTTTCATAATGAAGACTATAATAGTAACAGTAAACTGGGTTATTTGTTATTTTTAGGAAATCGACGATTGGATCCGATTCGAAAAAATTATTCAAAACCAAATGATTCGGTTTTGCCCAGCTTCAGTTGTGAGATATGGCACAGAATAATATACCTGACATATCTTTTTCCAGCTCTTCAGTATGATCTGTAAAAATCAATAATTTTAATATATGTATAATTTGATGGACTTTTGTTCAGTATGACTGTACGTCGGTGAAGCGATCCTATGGGGCTGGGAAATTCGCTTCGGTGATTCGATTCGAATCGATTGGAAGCACAAATCATTCGAATCAATTGTGAATCCTTCACAGGAACAAAAATTTGCTGAAATAAACTAGGATTTTCATTTTTAACAATAAAATGGAATCGATTTTGGTCGAATTTGATCAAAATCGATTATATTTTGTCGTTAAAATATGAAAATTGTTGCTTTTAGTGTGAATTGCAAATACACTGTAAACTATTAATTTTCTTGATTTTCACGATGGAGACAAGTTGTAATAGTTAAAACCGGACATTGGTATTAACACGGAATTAGTGATTCGATTCGATTCGAAAAAAATATCCGAATCAGATTCGAATTTTGAATGATTTGTTTTTTCCCATCCCTAACGCCCTAGCGACTAGAAAATGGGTTGAGATTCTGTTCAAATAGTGACTGAGTTATATTAACCGATAAAATTTAACCTACTCTTGAGAGATCCAGCAATTCTTTTAGTTTCCTTTTCAACTTTGATTTCGAGATCTGAAAGATGTAAATGATTCACATTTGAATGATACATTTATTTCTCTGGTCGCTTCTTTGAGTGAATCAGCCTGCCTAAGGCCCTGTACAAGCGGCCACTTACAGTCGGACCGGGTTGGAATTGTTGAAAAAATACTCACACCCTGTGTTTAGTGGTGGGCATGGATTAGCGTCCCAGACTTACCGGGACCCGAACCCGAGATCTCCAACTTACGATGCCAACATGTTTAACCATAAGGTCATAGCGCCCACCAAATAACCAGTTTTCCCCAACTCAGCTTGGTAAACCATCATCCACACAGTTGTTTTTTAGTAGCTTTTTTACGACAAATAGGAATTATGTTTGAACAATTTTGAATCCCGCACTCATGTTGGGGAAATGCTTAAGTCTGCACCATACAAGTCTCTTTTTTAATGAAATTCACTCTAAGGAGGAGGTGCCAACTAACGGCCGCTTAATAGCAGAGAGCTACTAAAAAATGTTGTACTAGCAACTGGATTCTAAACGGAAAACTCAAGTAAAACTGAACCACCATTGTAAAAGCAGTGAGTGAATCTGCTCTGGGCGATGTTGAAACAGTCTTACCGTCCATTCTCAACTTCATTGACTTGTAGGTATCTGTATAATATGGGGTGGAAATTAATTTAATGACATTGCTTTTTTCATTGAAATTCGCCACTAAAATAGCTAAGCGTGGTACTTTAAAAATGTTGAACCAGCAACTGCGTTTTATGAGGAAAACACCCCGAATACGACAGAGGTGCTACAATAAAAAGCAGCTGTTGGTCCCGGGACAATGGTTGAACTAGGGCTGGGCAAAACCGAATCATTTGGAATTCGAATTTGATTCGAATAATTTTTTAGAATACGATCGAATCACTAATTCGCCCAACCCCACCTGCAAGCTGCAACCTGGAAAAACATTTCAATGATGACCATTTTTATTTTTTTAAATTGTAATATAGTCGTCAGAATTTTTTTCAGCTCGAACACGTTTTGTTAAATACGTCCTAAACAGTGTGATCCATCAGTGTCTCATGCATAACAACATAAAAGTACTGATTGGATTCCCCTTCTATGTTGTAATTTTCTGTAATTTGCCTCATTTTGCGTATAGTGGACACATATAAACATAGGTAACGTGTATAGCCTAATACTTACAAATATTTAGAAAGAACACAAACTGACGGATTAAAACTATGATTACTGAAATTACTCTGTTACTCTCTATTCTACGATATACCTTGGATCATGGATTTTGTAGCTTCGGTAATACCTGCGAAAGTAATTTACAGATATTAAATTGACAGTAAAGTAGGATAATACTTCATCAACAATTCAGTTTATTGGACAAATATCACAGGGCGGTACGTCACTCACACCCAAGAAGACAATCAGTGGCATCGCAGATCAACTGCACAATCAAGTGTTGTAGAAAAAAATGACCCGCGCCAAAAATTGTCTTTGGGCATTTAAAAAAATAAGCGATGTGGCTTTATACGAGAATCTCTGTTTCAGATTTTATTTTTACAAAAATCCGCCAGACCTTCGGGGCGCGTTCCATCAACACCCCATATTTGGCCCAAAAATACAGTGATATTGTTGTACTTTTTGTTACAGTGTAAGAAATGAAACAAATATGCGTCTATATAGATTATTTTCGCATAATTTTGAAATTTTTACGCGTTTACGTCGTGTGGTTATTACTAAAACCCGGATCGTAATAACCTGTTGATGCAAACATTTTGTTTTGGGCCTTGTTCGTAAAAGGCGGCTAAAAGGAAACGAAGAAGTGGCCAATAGTTTTCCCCTCGTCCCGGGGCAGATATCACCCACTGCACTTTACCATAGCGGTTCAGTCTTATTTGGGATGTTTTCCGTTTAGAGTGCAGTTGCTGGTACTACATCTTGTAGTAGCTCTTTGCTATTAAGTAACCGTTAGTTGGTTCCTTTCAGGCACTGCTTCCGGCCTTGATCTAAGTGAATTTCAATAAAAACAAAAACTATGGGACTTCTTTTTGAGCTTTTGTTCCTAGAGTGTTTAGGGATTTCATATTTTAGTAGTAAACATTTTTTTTCCAGCAGATATTGCAGGAATTGCAGGTACTTTGTTGAAATCTTGATAAACAAGTTATACTAAGTACTCACGTATCTCTTTCTCTGTGAACAAAATGTCAGTATTTTTACTTCCTTGGAAATTAATATCGAAATTGTTTAGAACTGATAAATATGAATGTTTATCATTATTGAATATATATTTGAACCCTGCTACCCTGGGTCCACCAACGATAGTAGGGCTGGGCGATTCGATTCGGTGTTTCGTAGCGATTCGAAGTACACACTATTCGAATCAATCGCGAATCGTTCATAGGAACAAAAACAGGCCAAATGAACTGAAATTGCCATTTTTAACGATAAAATACAATCGATTTTGGTCAAATTTGACCAAAATCGATTGTATTGTGTCGCTAAAATATGGAAATTGTTGCTCTTAGACGCGGAATGTGAATTGAATACGCACTGTGAACTATAAATTTTTTAATTTTCATAATGAAGAGAAATTGTAACAAAATGGTATATTCGTTATTCACATGGAATTCGTGATTCGGTCCAATTGAAAAAATGATACGAATCAAATTCGAATTCCAAATGATTCGGTTTCGCCCAGCCGTAGACAATACACAATGTATATTCAACCCTTCGTCTCCCGTGCAGGACAATTGATAATGCTTATTTAAGACAATAATTTTATTGCTTTGAACGCTGAGTGAACCAGTCCACTTACGTCAAAACACGAGACATTCCTAAACGCGGTTTATCTGTGGCCCATGGTTTACAAATTGAATTTTAACTAGGATTTACCGATGATATTATTTTCTGCAATTTCTAGATGCCGCGTCATTTAGAAAAGTTTAAGCGAAAGACAAGTCAGTAATATTTTTCACTTACCTCTGGAAGGCGCAGTTCTCTATAAAAATTAGAAAGAAATTGATCTATTACTAATACCAATGCTTCCTACGGAGGTAATAACGACCAAAATATTTTTTTTTTAGAAAAACTGTCAAAATTATCAACCACTGCTTGGTGAAGTCAATTTTGCAGTCGATAAAAGCTTTTAGCCGATGCCGATCCCTCAAAATGAGTGGAGTGGATACAGGAAATAGAAAAACTAAACTTTGAAAAAAAAATTCAAGTTTCATCAATTGCGATTGTTTGGGTAAAGTTGGTTTTGAATTTTATTGAAAATAACAGTTAAAAATATAAAGTATAATATCAACAGCCATACTTGGAATGAATGTCATTAAAAGGCGAATAGGATATTTGGGCATGTATATATTTTTTTCATTGAAATTCACTTTAAGCAAGGCCGGAAGTAGCTCCCAAAGGGAACCAACCAGCGGCCACTCAATAACAAAGATCTACTGAATTACTCCAGATGCAAACTTTCATCGCAGTGTGAGTGGAGTTTAGCCCAAAATAGCCCAATTTTTCTCCAACAAAATCAGCTAATAAGATGATGTTATAGTATTTTTTTTTAATTTTAATTCACTCCAAGAAGTGGCTGGATGCAGCACAAAATGTAGCAACGGCCAGAAGTACCAACAACTGCACTCTAAGTAGAAAGCATCTCAAGCATCTGTTATCTTCCCTGGGTTTAGTAAAGCCATCCTTGACTTTTCTTTCACACTAATACATTACCTCAAGTACATATATAAAGACTCACCCAGGTGTAAACAAATATAATCAGGACACACACTGCTACACATACGAGAAACGCGTATACAAGGAATGATAGGATGACCTTCCACCCAGTTTCTGTAAGAAGTTCATTCACGTATAAATAATATAGTATTATGATGTGGTATCGTATACTATAAGTAGGGGTGGACAAAACCGAATAACTTGGAATTCGAATCCGATTTGAATTATTTTTCGAATCGGATCAAATCATTAATTCTTCGTTAAATAACAAATATCCCATTTTTACTATTATAACTAATATAATCCCCATTGTGAAAATAAAGAATTTTATGGTTTGTAGCGTATTTTCAATTCTCACCAGGAGCAACAATTTTCATATTTTAACGACGAAATACAATCGATTTTGGTCAAATTTGACCAAAATCGATTTCATTTCGTCGTTGAAAATGAAAATCCTTGTTTTCAAACTTAACAAGTTTTTTCTCCTATGAGCGATTCACGACTGATTCGAATGAATCGTGCTTCGAATCGATTCGAATCACCGAATCGGATTGCCCACACTTAGCTATGTGCCTAGTATAGTATAGTGTAGCATGGATGGTAGCAAGATGATATAGCACGAATTAGGTAAATAGGCAAAAGTTAAACTGGTTGAAAGTCAAATTAGTGCATAGATCGATTAGGACGGATCAAGCTTTTGAGAACAAGGCCTATTAAACAATCATAGAACCACCTAATCCCATTCTAGCTACAAAATATTTAATCCCTTTCGTACAGTTCTTACCTATACTGAACCTTCCAAACGCTCTCTTGCTCTCTCGTTCTTGTCTCTCCTTTTGATCTTTACTTTCTCGTTTTTGTGTTTTACTCTCATATTTCTTTTCTCTCTGCATTCTCTTCTTTTCTAATTGTTCTTCTTGTTTTGTTTGAAGTCCATTGGCAGCGCGGGTCAATTGCGACCTAGAAAAAAGATTTTTTTTAATTGAAATTCACTCTGAATAAAGTCGGAAGCGGAGCCGCAAAGTAACCAACTACTTTTGCATTAGCTCAATCGGTAAAGACATTAGGAATATGCTTCGAACAACACATCTCTGATCGTCCTAACGAGGGTTCAAATCCGTGAGGAATCATAATATGGAAGTGGTCATACGACCGCCCACGCTGGTGTTGTGGCACTCAAAAACGCACGCCAAACATATGTACAGGAAAAATGAGTATAAAGATTAAGCTCTCAACTTCCAAGAGATCTTTGTCAGCCACTATAGAAGATTAGTGTTGCTGTGGAGAAAAGATCTTTTTGGTTCAGTCGAGCTTTTTCATCCACTTCTTGGGAGTGTATCACCCCGCCCAAGGCTCTGTAAAAGCGGTCACTTATAGAGGGACAGACTTAGAATTACAGGAAAGATATGATCTTTTCCTGTTCGGCCCAGTCTACCCAAGTTATTACACGAAGGTTGTATAGTGGGCACGGATAACTCGAACCAGAGATCTTCAGCCTGTGATGCCAACATGCTTAACCACTAAGCCATCGCGTCCAAGTTATCTTTCCCTGGGTTGATCGGAGGACGAGTTGGACTCGACAGGAATCGAGCCCGAGATCTTCAACTTGCCATGACAACATGATAACCACTAGGTGATCGCGCTAACTAGAATTATCAGTTTTCCTCCACGGGATAAAAATCAAGTCCCATCCTCCATAATTTGTACCCAGAAAGAGCTTAGATTAGAGTTTGTGATAACATATATTCTTCTTAGTTCCAGGCCATTCAAAGAGGACGTCGCTTGCCAGCAATGTGGTGGTATACCGAGCAGTGATTTAAACTCTCGACCACTATGCGAAGTAATTTCGTCAAAAATGTACCAAAACATAGCGTAGTGTTAACGGAACAATTGAACTCAAGACGGTAAGGCACTGTATTACAGTTGTGGTGTCGTATAATAATTGTATCCAATGATTGCGAAGTCCGCACTGATTAGTGACTCGCAGATACGGAAAAAGCATTATCGCACGAGACATTCCCGCAGAATGAGTGTTCCGCTAGGCGTTAGGTGCGTACTGTTGGTGGAGTATATGTCATGTTTACGATTCGTTTAAGTTGTGCTCGACTATTGTGTGATTCCTTAGCGGTGTAATGGCGATAATGTTTAATTTGAAGCGTAGAAGACCTTGCAAGTAATGTTTGTCTTGTATAACATTGTTTAGTAGTTGAAGAGATATTGCTACGAGCTCATTACTTAGGAAATAAACTTCTATAGTAGGGTGTATTGAGTGTCATCTACCCTGGATGGTGATATATACCATTTCCTTATTCTAAACATTCGTTTCAGATTTTTTTATTTTCTATTTTTCATGGAAAATTGTTCTATGCAAGGCAGGAAGAAGCATCTAAAGAGACCAACGAACGTGCACTTGAATGATAATAAAAATAAGAACTACTACAAGATGTAGTACCAGCAACTGCGTTTTCAAACGGAACTGGAATACTGTTCTTTTTTCATTGAAATTCACTCTTCAAGCAAGGCCGGAAGCAGCGTCTAAAACGGACCAATTAACGGTCACGTAATGGCAAAGAGCTACGTAATAATATAGTATCAGCGACCGCGTTCGAATCGGAAAACATACCAAACGGAAATGAACAATTTTTTTACTCATTGAAAATCACTCTGAGCAAGGCCGGAAGCAGTGCCTGAATGGAACCAACTCGAGCAAAGAGCTACTACACGATGTAGTACCAGCAACTGCTCGTTAAACGAAAAAACATCCCAGACGGAACTGAACCGCCGTGGTAAAGTGCAGTGAGTGGTATCTGCCATGGGCAGTCGCAGAACAGTGAATTGAACAGATTTATAATGTATAGATTTTACTCATTCTTTACTCACCCAGAGCCTTTCGTCTTCTTAATGTAACGTACAACACCAGGTTCTCTGTTGGTGATTACCATCGGCGTTTTATTTTCACGTCTCACAACCTTCCCTTTGTCCTCTGTGAAAAAAAAAACGATATTTCCCCACCTGATTTTTATTTATCCTTGTATTTGCCTATCTTATGTATAGGACGTTGTGTGTTTCGAGTTCGGGTCCCTAGCACACCCTTTTGTTAATCTGTGCCCAACAATCAACCAAGGTTACACAGTAAGAAAATGCAGAATCATATCTCTTTTACTGTAATTTTATCCAAGGATACTGAAGTAAAACCGTAAAATCGTTTTTCGGTCATATATGGGTCGTTGATGCGTCGTACCGCCAAGGTGCGATCCATCAACAGCCCATATTCGGCATCAATCTCATCAACAAGTCGATTAGTTTGGAAATATGCAATTACTGGGAAAGAAAAGTAAATTTACTGTATATTTGACACAGTGTAAACTAAGTATATTGAGTAAATTCTGTACTTTTTTTTAACTTGCCAACACTTCGGATTTAGCCATACTGAAATAAAAATGTAAAGTCAGCTTTTGGGCCAATTATGGGGCGTCGATGGAGCAAAACGCCGAGGTGCGGTTCATCAACAGCCCATACTTAGCTTGAATTGTATCAACAAGGTAGCTTCGAACTGGACAATACGCAATTACTGCAAATGACCAGGTGCAAAATACTCAAAAATATATTAAAACGTTATATTGAATATTGGAAATATTATATGAAAAATATTTATGAATTATTTTGTAAAAACGTAAAATCAACCACGAACCGGCCATAGCCAATAACCCCTCCTTTACAAAAATAGTGGAAAAGCACTTACCTTTAGCGCCTTCATTGACATAGACATTTTCTCCTCTCTGACCAGAACTAGCTGCTTGAGACTTCGGGTTCTGCTTTCGAAGTCCTTCGTCGCCTGTTTTGATTAAACAAGGTTGCGATGGTATTAAAAGGCCGTGGCGTATTTACGACATGAATAAAAAAGGGCGGGTTAAAATTTGAAGAAAAATGATGCCTAGTTGAGGCGCCACAAGCATTTTTCTAACCAATCGGAAAAATTTCGTTCAACTAACGGCCACTTAATAGCAAGGAGTTTCTGAAAGATGTGGTGCCAGTAGGGCTGGGCAAAACGGAATCCTTAGGAATTTGAATCCGATTCGAATTATTTTTTTGAATTGGATCGAATCACTAATTCCATGTAAATAAGAAATACCCCGTTTTTACTATTATAACTTGTCCCCATTGTGAAAATCAAATTTATAGTCCATAGTGTATTTTCAATTCACAATACACGCCCAAGAGCAGCAATTTTCACATTTCAATGACAAAATATATGCATTGTCGTTGAAGATGAAAATCTTAGTTTAAATAAAGTTTTTGTTCCTGCGAACGAGGCAGCAGACCTCTCGCATATGATCATCATCCATCACGGGATCCGAACCCGCGTCTGGACGATCAGAGATGCGCAGCTCGAAGCCTATTCCCAACGCTTTACCGATTGAGCTAACCTGGCACCCAGAAAATGCTTACCTTTAGTATTAGCAGGATTTTCATAGACATTTTCCTCCGCCATATTACTCGTTCCCGGAACCTGTTCTGCGCCAGGCAATGGATCGTCGTCAAACGAAAAATAAGTCAGATTATTGAAATCTGGTATTCCTACGACCTGTTTCGACGCAATAGTGATTGTTTATTGTGGATTAATTCTAAAAATATTGGTGGAGACGGTAACTGTTAGCAACGATGATAAAAATAATTAACAATTTAAAGACAAAAAAAATATTATAGCTTATATTCCGCTTAGAGTGCGCAGTTGCGGGTACTACATCTCATAGTAGCTCTTTGCTCCTAATTGGTTCCTTTTCAGCACTGCTTCCAACCTTACTCAGAGTGGATTTTAATAAAAAAATTCTAATCTAAGAAGGATGATGTTTTTGAATCGCTAATTTCATCTAAATAACAGGTGATGTGTTTTTACTATTGGTTTTTGCTTAATTATTAAAAGACTGTATTCTGTAACTTGTGTTTTCCTCTAAAATTTGAAATCACTTAATTTTGCAAGTTCCTACCCTGTCGAAAAATTCATTGGGATTTTTTTTAAGCATGAGATAAAGATGGATCGCGTCGTCAAGGCGCGGGCCATCTGCGTCTCATGCTTAAGAAATATTCTCTTAATGGGTATGACCGATTTGAATATTTTGTGCTTCGAATCGAATCACCAAATCGAATTTCCCAGCCAGGTGTGTATAAATTAGCTAGCAGCAATCGCCGAAACTCGAACTCGTGATATTCCACTTGCGATGCCAACGTGATAACCACCAGGTCATCGCCCCCACTCAAAATTCGCCATTGATGATTTCGCTCGACGCATACAAGTGTGATTAAAACGTCATTGAAAGAACATTTCGAAAAGAAAATTAGGATATGACATTTCATGAACTGTTGCAGAAATAACAAAAATGTAATGTACAAAAACACAAATCCCCCGAGTCTTAAAATCTAAATACTTGTACCCACTAAAACTACTATTTCAGCAAATTTATCAAATCAAACTTCTAAAAGTTATAAAATCATTAGAAGTCGACGGGACCAGAAAATTGTACAACAAATGAGATTTAGCGAGTTGCACAGGAAGTCCAAAAGTCGACATTATTTTATGACAAATACTGCGGAAGTAATTCTTGTAATCAGTCCGTTGAGAGGATTTTACAAAATTATCAAGTGGGTGTAATATCACTGCGACAAAAATGCAGTAAAATCGCTGTTCTTAGACTTTAAATTTAATGTATAACGTTTTTTTTACCAAAAATGGACTGTTGATGGATCGCATCTCAGAGGTGCCACCCATGGAAGTCCATGCTTACCCCGGCTTGGTGGCTCAGCCTGTTAAGCGCGATCGCATTATCCGGAGGGTCGGTGGTTCGATGCTTAGCCGTTTAGCCACCGAGCGTGCCCTTCAATTACACCCCAGTCCAGGGGGAAAAATTTCCAGATTAACGACAAAATACAGTCGATTTTGTCGTTAAAATTGAAAAATTGCACTTTCTTTTGCAAGTTCTTGCCTCTATCGCCTATTCACGATTGATTCGAATAATCTGTACTTCGAATCGATTCGAATCACCAAATCAAATTGCTCAGTCTAGCCTGCATATGGAATAAATTGGCAAATCCCCAAAATTCTCTACTACCTACTGTAATGCACCTCAAATTTGAGCAAAAAATTTTTCGCATCCCCTGCGCCTCCACTCCACTCTAATTGTGAAATTTATTGAATACTATAATTTTTTTTGGAAGTCGAGACGGGGTGATTTGATGAACGGTAATTTTATTCAACATATTTTTTCGAGATAACACATAAAAATTTTTGTTCGGCCTAATGTTAAATATGCTTTACGTACATGTAGGGCTGGTAAAACCGAATCGTTTGGAATTCGAATCTGATTCGAATTATTTTTTCGAATCGGATCGAATCATAAATTCCATGTAAATAACAAATATCCCATTTTTACTATTAGAACTTGTCTCCATCGTGAAAATCAAGATTTTTATTGTTTGTAGTGTATTTTAATTCACACTACGAGCAACAATTTTTATATTTTAACGTCAAAATATAATCGATCTTGATCAAATTTGACCAAAATCGAATGTATTTTGTTGTTAAAATTGACAATTCTATTTTATTCAGCAATTTTGTTTCTATAAGCGATTCACGATTGATTCGAATAAAATGTGCTTCGAATCGATTCGAATTACCGGATCAAATTCCCTAGCCCTAAACACTTGTTTTTGTGAAGCTTTTTATGGCTTTTAAGTTTTGAGTTATATCAAATAATTACCGGATTTGGTTTTGATCTTGTCAATCATATGCCAAAAATAAACCACGCCCTGCGGTCGGCCCTCTCATTGCCACACTTTTTTTAATTGAAATTTACTTTAAGCAAGGCCGGAAGCAACTTCCAAAAGAAACCAACCAATAGCCACTCAATACCAACGAGCTACTAAAAGATGTAGTACCAGCAGCTACACTCTAAGCAGAAATCATCCCAAACGGAGCTGAATCGTCATGATCGTCGTCGTAATGAAAGCAGCTCCCAAAGGAAACCAACCCACAGCCGCTCAATAGCAAAGAGCCACTAAAAGACCTAGCACCATCAACTGCACTCTAAACGAAAAACATCCCGAACGGAACTGAACCATCATGATAAAGTGCAGTGAGTGGTACCTGCCCTGGGCAATGGTAAAACAATCTATCACTCAACAAAACATGTTTATTGAAACATTTCTAACTCCCTTTTATTGAAAAGAATCAGATTTGGATAGTTTCGATTCGAAATCATATGCTTCGATATTATTCAAAATTAAATATATTATGTGGCAACATCTGATTCGAACCTTTGATCAAAAATAGTTCAACTTCCTTAATCTGACATGATCTCAGGAACCGATTATTAAACCCGGTGACTCACTTACATTGCATAATTTAAAATTTGTTCAAAGTCTGGATTTTTTGTGACCAACGGATGCCTGATGTTGCAAGAATAAATCGTAGATGATCGAAACACAGTAAATATGGTGTGTATGTTTTTAATATTAAAAATTTTTCAGCGATAGCGATTTTCAGTTATAGCGAGTGGTCGTCACCAGGTGTTTCCACGGCATTGACAAGAATAAATGCACAAATGAATAGGGCTGGGCAATTCGATTCGGTGATTCGAATCGATTCGAAGCACGATTTATTCAAATAAATCGTGAATCGTTCATAGGAACGAAAAATAAGATTTTCATTTCTAACGAAATGCAATCGATTTTGGTTATTTGACCAAAATCGATTATATTTTGTCGTTAAAATATGAAAATTGTTGCTCCTAATGTGAATTGAAAATACACTATAAACTATGAATTTCTTCATTTTAACAATGGAGACGAGTTATAATAGTAAAAATGGGATATTTGTTATTTACATAGAATTAGTGATTCGATCCGATTCGAAAGATATTCGAATCAGATTCGAATTCCATATGATACGGTTTTTCCCGGGCCTACAAATGGGGAAGGTAAAACGATGTATATAATACCGTCGACGTTTCGAAAGTTAATGGAGAGAGTCTTCCCGACGAAAAGGCCAAAATTGAAATATATATATTGTAGTATATATAACAGGTAGCCTATGTTAGATTCAAAATTTAGGGTGCGCTTCATCAGTTCCATTCAGAAAAAAAAGAAAAATAGTAGTAATTAAGATTCTTAGAAGCGGTTTAGATTTTTGCAAAGTTGAGCTCCTTGGGTAACTATTAGTGGCAGCGGATGGTGTTGGAACTTTGAGGGGGAGGAGACATAGTAAAATAACTGTTTAATTTATATTATTAAAACCTGAGCGCCGAAGACGACAAGGTCATATATTTTACGTGAGTTTGCGTATTATGAAGATATTTTAGTTGAAATTCCAAAAACTTGGAGACGAGGGGACTTCACCCACTTCCCGCTTGTTCCGCCATCGATGGTAACTATAGAATCACTATATTCCATAGTTGACGTACAGCAATGTTTTTATACGCGTAGGGTCAAGTAATTGAAATCCTTGATTCGAATCAATTTGAAGCGTTGATTACTTGAACAGGTGTAAATCGGTCTCAGGAACAAAAACTTGTGAAATGAAGTGAAAACGGTCCCAGGTTATCTCAGTTGGTAAAGGTTTTATGAATACGCTTAGAGCTACGCAACAGTAACGTCCTGGGTTCGAATCCCGGGTTGGATGTTTAGAAGCGAGAGGATTGCTGGACACCTCTCACACTCGCACGGTCGTCCGGCCCATGGTTACGGCTTTCTCTTCCAACCACGTATATACACAGTAAATAACTGTATACCGTTAGGAAAAACCTCATCCGCGACTTGGAACTGGTATCTGCACAAGAGGTAGTGGTTCGCCATATGGTTGAGCCGTATTTTCGCCTTTGCTCTCCTGCTGGAAAAAAAATCCTATCTTCTACACTGTAACAAAAATTGCAACAAAATCACTGGTCTTTGACAGTAATTTTACTTGGCCTATTGAAAAACATTCAAAATTGACTTTGGCCAAATATGAGGTGTTGATGGAGCGCACCGACGTGGTGCACGCAGATGGGGTCCATCAACAATCCATAACTGGCATAAATCTCATCAACATGGCGTTTTATTTAACTTTGGAAACAGCAATTACCGCAAATGACCAGTAAATTTACTGTAGTTTTGTTACAGTGTATATACACATATTTTAACGGCGAAATGCAACTAAAATAAAATTTTCGATGTCGATTGAATCGAAGGTCGAACGACTAACTATAAAAGCATTACTTTAACAGAACTTAGATTGTAATATGCTCTAAATAACATAGGTATATAAATATATAGAAAAAAATGGCAGAGGCGAATATGTACGAGAACCCTTCTATCCCAAGGAGATCAGGTGAGTTAGAATCAATGATGAAGTCGCATTTTGCATAGTCATATTTTTTTATAGCAACTTTTGTGGAGTGGATCACCCCCGGCCTAAGGCCCTGTACCAACGGTCACTTATAGACGGACAGGGTTGGAATTGCTGGAAATATAAAAGCTTTTCCTGTTCGGCTCAGTCTACCCAAGTTATTACACCCTGGATTGAGTGGTTGGCATGGATAAGCAAACCGTCGTTAAAATATGAAATTGTCTCAGACATGGAGTGTGAATTAAAAACACATGATAGACTATAAATTTCTTGATTTTCACGATGGAGACAAGTTGTAATAGTAAACATGGGATATTTATTATTTGTTATTATTTTTGCCCAGCCCTACCTATGAGTACGTATTCTTGGACCGGGTACTCTCCACTACCATCTGTTTGAGATGTTTTCCCACCTATTGGATGCTGGTACTACAATTTGTAGTAGCTCAGTGCCATTAAGCGACTGTAAGTTGATTTCAGGTGCTGCTCCCGATCATGCTTCAGACGAACTTCGATTATAAAAAAAATAACACTTCGTTTATTTCTGAAGGAGGGAGGACAGGCCCGGGACATGAAGTCGTAGATCTGGGAGACGGTGGAGCCGAAGTTTATGTCAATGAGAGGGCTGTAGGTATGTAGATCGTATTGCATTATAAGTAGGGCCGGGCAATTCGATTAGGAGCTTCGAATCGATTCGAATTCGAACCGAAGGGAACCGTTTACAGGAACAAAAACGTAATGAACTAGAAATTCCATTTTTTAACGAGATAACATAATCGATTTTGATCAAATTTTACCAAAATCGATTATATTTTCTGTTAAAAATATGAAAACTGTTGCTCTTAGACATGGAATATGATTTGAATGTACATAATAAACTGTAATTATTTCGATTTTCACAATGGAAACAATTTGTAGCACTAGAAAAGCGACAATCGTTATTTGCATAAAATTAGTGATTCGATCCGATTCGAAAAAGTATTTGAATCTGATTCTAAGGTGCGTTCCATCAACAGTCCGTACTTGGTAAGTAGATCGTGCATTATAAGATAGCGAATTTGCTGTTTCTGTTGTTTGAAACTGTATAAATGAAAGTAATTTCACTTAGTGATATTGAAATAACTCAATGGGATCGTGTTTTTTTGACAATTGGCTTAGTGGTTAAACATGTTGGCATCGCAGGTTGAAGATCTCGGGTTCGAGCCCCGACGAGTCCGGCTCGCTTATCCATGCCCACCACTCAACCCAGGGTGTAATAACTTGGGCAGGCTGAGCCGAACAGGAAAAGATGATATCTTTTCAGTAATTGTAACCCTGTCCGTCTACAAGTGGCCGCTGTTACAGGGCCTTGGACAGGGTGATCCACTCTACGAAGTGGCTATGAAAAAAAAAAATTATTTCCGTTGATGGAATGCACCGCCAGGGTTAATGTTCAACACAATCAGGGAAGAAATGTGAAGATGGTGAAAGTTCGAGAAAAAAAGAGATATAAAACTTTTTGTGACACTGTGGAACTTCCACGGTCAATGGATGCGAAATAACAATATTAAATATATTCAGATGTTTCAGCAGATGACGTAGGCGGCTCAGCTATCATGAAAGATTTTGGATCACAGAGGTAAATTTGTAATTTAATAATCCTTAAGGCAGGGAAATAATTTTCAAATTTTAAATGTCGACTATGGGCCACTGATGGATCGCTCCGCAACGGGCGGGTGATCTGTGGCGCATTCTTACAAAGGAAAAATTCCCGGCTGGTCTTCCTCTTCCGCTTGCTGAAGAGCACGCTCGTTGGTGAAACGGTCAAGCATCGAACCATCGTCTTCCGAACGATACGATTGCGCCTAACCGACTGAGCCACCAAGACGAACTATTTTTCTTCAAATTTTTTGCTATGGCTTGCCCATGAACCTACCGGTGGATTTTTACTGAATAACACTTTGGATCAGAGCTTTGTAGTGGTTGTAATGCGTATTCATTCCGTGTTACGGCAATCCGCGAAGTATTTTGCAGAAGGGCACGCACGGTGGTGAAACGATCACGAACCGACGCGTCTGGCTTCTGAACAACACGGAATGATAAGGACGAATTTGTAATCGAAATATTTATGACACTCTAACGAAAGGCTAATCTAGCTAAATATTATGGCGGATATAGAAATCAGCATCATGGTCATTGTGCGCGGGTAAGAGAGGGTTTTGTGGTTGCGCCCCCCTTTCAGCCTCAAAAACCCAATAAGTATGGTAGTAGGCCTCGCGGGTAGGGCAATCCGATGCAGTGATTCGAATCGATTCGAAACACGGTTTATTCGAATCAATCGTGAATCGTTCATTGGAACAAAAACTTGTTAAGTGAACTAGGATTTTCATTTTTAACGACGAAATATAATCGATTTTGGTAACATTTGACCAAAATCAATTATATGTCTCGTTAAAATATGAAAATCATTGCTCTTAGTGTGAATGTGAACACACTATGAACTATAAATTTTTTATTTTCACAATAGGGACAAGTTATAATAGTAAAAATGAGATATTTGTTACTCCCAAAGATTCAGTGCTTTGATCTGATTCGAAAAAAATATTCGAATCAGACCCGAATTCCAAGTGATTCGGTTTTGCCCAGCCCTAGTTGTGGGTAAGCCCTGTAGGTACGACCCTTAGCATAGTCCTTAGGTATTTCCTGCGTGTTGTAAAAGGCGACTAAAAAGAAACAAATGAGTGGGAGATGTTTTTGTAATCCCTTCGAGCAGATACCGATCACTGCACTTTACCATAGTTGGTCAGTTTCGTTTGAGATGTAAGCCGGCTCGCTTATCCATGCCCACCACTCAACCCAGGGTGTAATAACTTGGGTAGGCTAAGCCGAACAGGAAAAGATCGTATCTTTCCAGTAATTGTAACCCTGTCCGTCTATAAGTGGCCGCTGTTACAGTGTCTTGGACAGGGTGATCCACTCAAAAAGAAGTGGCTACAAAAAAAAAAAAAAAAAGCTGATTCATTATAAGCCGCACCACTTACGGTCTTGCACAGAGCGAATTTCAATGAACAAAAATATATATATAAAATCAATAAAAAAGTATCCGCGTGGCGAGTAATGCTTCAGAATAGGCCGAAATATACACTGTAACGAATATGCAACAAAATCACTGGCTTTTGACAGTAATTTTAAATGGCGATATTAAAAAAAAAATTCAAAATTTATATTTTTGGCCAAATATGGGGTGTTCATGGAACGCACGTGGAGGTGCGGTCTATCAACAGCCCATAATTGGCATAAAGCTCATCAACATGTCGTTTTTTTAACTTTGGAAATATGCAATTACTTGAAATGACCAGTAAATTTACTGTACTTTTGTTACAGTTTATCTTTCCTATTTTCGGACCCTAAAATGTTGTTTCACTAACACATTTCACAACTTTCGTCGCGATCTTTATATTCTTTTCCTATTTGGTAGCATGAATCAACCCCTCCCCACCAAAAAACTTGGAAACCGCTAATAAACATTATCAAAACTCAGATCGATACTATCGAACAAAGAACTGGCGGAAAAGAAGAGGATAAAACGAGAGAAGAAAATGGAGAAAGAAAAAGGAAAACGAGAGAAGGAAGAGTTCAGGGAAATTGTGCAGAGGAAGTTTGGAAAATTAACCGCCGGTAAAACTCGGCTTTGTTGTTGTACCTATTTATTTAATTTTAAGGTTGGGAGGGGGGAGGGGGGATGGGGGGATGGGGGGGGGGGGGGGGGGGGTTCCGGTTAATTCTTTTTGAACGTGCCACGTTTACATACATAAACAAAAAATCTGCAATACCTTAGATTTTGCGCCCAAAGCGCTGCATTGCATATTTTTAAAGTATTTTTGTATGGTGTTGAAATCTAAAATCTTAGTTAGAGGAGGAATCTCCATTTTTTCAAAACTTGGGGAGGGCATTTCTATACCTCTGCCATCGGTTTCCGAAGGACAAAAGGACAGCTAGTTTTAGTCTTAGTACTAAATAGCAAAAGAAGTGTTCGCAACACGTATATCAGAACGATGGCCTAGTGGTTAACATGTTGGCATCGCAGATTGAAGATCTCAGGTTCGAGCCCCGGCGAGTCCGGCTCGCTAATCCATGTTCACCAATCAACCCAGGGTTTAATAACTTGGGGAGGCTAAGCAGGACAGGAAATGATCATGTCGTTCCAGAAATTGTAAGTAACCCTGTCCGTCTATAAGTGACCGCCGTTACAGAGCCTTGGACTGGGTGATCCACCGCAGAAGACGCTATATATATATATATATATACGGAGCAATCACTCGTGTACGTCTAATGACTATACTGCTTGACGTTATCATTGTAGGTTGAAGATGTCGGGTTCAAGTCCCACCAAGGCTAGCTTGGTTATCTTTGCCCACTACTCAACCCTGAGTGTAACAACTTAAATAGGTTCGACAGGATTGGAAAGACCATATCTTTTCAACAACACTAACCTTGTTCATCAATAAGTGGCCGCTTGTACAGGCCTTGTTCAGGGTGATCCACTCAGATGAGTGGCTATAAGAAAGAGTCGTCAAAATATTTCTGAATTTATTTTCTATATTGCTCTTCTACCTTTTTATATTTCTTCGTTCTTCTCTACAGGAATGGGCGGGAAAGCGATCATGGCGTTCTTACTGTTGATCATTGTAATATCAATCATTGCATGTGTGTTTGTCGTACTGATATACATAGCGGTGAGTATGGAATTCAACTCTAATCATAAATCACCAGGGAAGATGGAATGAACTTAATTTCATTGAATGCACTCAACAATGCTAACAGTATGATAACAAGATTTATCTTTCGTCTTGCTGTTGCATCCACTGTGGAAACAATGAGGATCCGTTAACGATATGAAACACCGTCCCTTGGTTGTGGATTACAGTGTCTCGCACAGGGCCCACTTTGTTTTTTGAAGCCTTTTTTTGATCGATCTTGAGAATAATTCTGTAGGGATTCGAACCCGCATCGTCCATGCCGCTTTTGGTATATTTTGTCGGTTTTATCACGCCACATACCCTCAGACCACAGTTAACACTTTTTTTATATAACTTCCCCTGAGCTAGGTCGGAAGCTGAGCCTAAAAGAAACCAACTAACGGCCACTTAATAGCAAAGAGCTATTAAAAGATGTAGTACCACCAACTGCACTCTAAACGGAAAATATACCAAACCGATCTGCACCACCATGGCAAAGCGCAGTACTTTCACAGCAGTTGAGTTCCCTTCTATCTCCAGAACAGGAAATATATTCCGAAAGGATTTTCCTTTTTTTAAAAAAAAATTTGACCGGAATAGTTATAGTTGAGGCATTTTGACCAAAGAGAATTTTGTTTATTCCCTCGCGTGACAGAATAGCAACCCATTCCTTTGATAATAATGAGGTCATAATTCAGAAATGAGGTCACAATTCAGTTGTTCAAAAAATTGTTTTGTTTCCAGAGCAGAGTAGAGAGACCGGACCCGGAATATATCAAAGGTAACTTAATTTTCTTTTCTTTCAGTAGAACAGTGCAAAATTTTTGATTCAATTCTCTATATTCGCGATATTCTATTCGCGATATCCATAAATTATTCGATTTCGGCAACGATGTAAACGCCCAGGGCAGATACCTATCGCTGCACTCCATCATGATGGTTCAGTTCCGTTTGGGGGGCGTTTTTCGTTTAGAGTGCAGTTGCTGGTACTATATCTTTCAGTAGGTCTTTGCTATTGAGTGGTTGTGGGTTGGTTCCCTTTGTGGGGTGCTTCTAACCTCGCTTAGAGTGAATTTCAATAAAAAAATTCAAAATGATCAATCAATTTTTTTAACTAAGTGTGAATTTCTAAATCATGTTAAATCATTCGCAAATTATAAAGTGATAAATGAATGTCTTTGTTTGTTTATAATTAATAATACCATTTCTGATTCGATTCGAGAAAAATATTTGGTCTGATTCTGAAACAAAAAGATATTTTAGGCCACCCCTATCTTTCAGACAACAAAATTGTAAATGGTTTCGTGATAATCCAAATCATTTTACAAATGATTTATATTTTATCTTTGCAGCTCAACAAGAAAGAATTCGCCGTAAGTTTCTTGTTTGATTCATTCAAAACATAGCTCAGTCTTAGAATTGTTGTAATTAGTAGTAACGTTCTCGTTGCGTACACCATAGTTCAACTAATATGGTATTTTTACAAAAGTGGGAACAATATTATTAGTTAGACTGTTCATCAAATCGAATCAAAAATTGCCATATTTTTCACTAAGCCACAGATAAAGATTACAGTTGCTTTATATTTTCAGCAGCAAAACTAAAACAATAAATACAACTGAAATAATAAGTCAAAATGACAGTCCTGACAAAGACATAGTTAGGCATACCCATGCTGGCAGAATTTTAGCTACTCGGACGCCCGAAAAAAATGGTTTGCATCGGAAGAAAATTTGTGCAAATGTGCATGATAAATATCTTGCTAGAGAATCAAAATCCCTTTTTGTGTCTGGAAACAGCCAAACTATATAAAAAGGTTCAAAATAATCAATACTGCTATGAAATACCAGTGTTGAGAATTAAGGTTGGGCAAAACCGAATCTTTTGGAATTCGAATCTGAGTCGAATATTTTTTTCAAATCGTTGATTTCATAAAAATAACTATTATCCCATTTTTACTGGTACTATTATCATGGAGGCGCGAGGTAATTTCATTACCAAAAAACCAAATTCCGAACTTACAAAAAACAAAATCATATTTTTTTATGGGAGGATTACGACGAGGATTACTCCAGAATAGCCCTAACGTGTTTCCTGCGTGTCTCAAAAGGCGACTAAAAGGAAGCAAAGAAGTGGTAGGCGATTTTACCATCGCCCAGGGCAGATACCACTCACTGTACTTTACCATTGCGGTTCAGTTTTGTTTGGGATGTATTTCCTTTAGAGTGCAGTTGCTGGCGCTATATCTTATAGTAGCTCTTTGCGCCAAAGTAGCCGTTAGTTGGTTACCTTTCGGTACTGCTTCAACCCTTGCTGAGAGTGAATTTCCTAAAAACAGATGTCTTAGAGCGATTAGTCCTCATCTATAATGTGTAAAGTCATATTCTGTTTTTGTTATATCGCTTGGAACACAAATTAGACAAAAAATATGTTTTGCATGAGTCATTGATGTACCGCCCATTAGGGCTGGGCAATTCGATTCGGTGATTCGAATCGATTCGAAGCACACATTATTTTAATTAATCGTTGATCTACCGTTGGAGCAAAAACTTGCTAAACGCAGAGGAATTTTTTAGTTTTAACGACAAAATGCAATCGATTTTGGTCAAATTGGACCAAAATCGATTGTATTTTGTCGTTAAAACTGAAATTTTTTGCTCGTGGGCATTAGGTGCAATTTAAAATATATAACTTTCAAGTCTGTTTATGCTAATATTTGTTATTCGTAACTTCTTATTTTTCATAATGGCGACAATTTGTTATTTTTATGGAATCGGTGATCCGATTCGAAACAATTATCCGAATCAGATTCGAATGTAAGTGATTCGGTTTTACCCAGCCCTACCGCCCATACTAAGCAAAATAATATTTCAAAGAGGGTTATTCATGATAGAGCTATTATCTCAAGTCTGCATCGGTAGTGCACAAACCATATTCTTTTTTTTTCAATTATTTTTGGTATACAAAATGGGTGGTAGCACACTCTGGTGGCCGAGAGGTCGATTCCCCCTCCCCCCAATCTGTACCGAAAACCGAAAACGTATAACATTATGCATTACTGTATATCATATATTTTAATGTTTTCTGGTCGAGGAATTCAATAAACTCTCTTTCTTTCTCTCTCCCTCACAGAAGACGATGAAGACCTCAAGGCAATGATTGTAGGTGGGTTCGGTTTATTTAAAAAAAATAAAGTAAATCACTACATTGCTACTGTGTCGTTGCATTCAACGGGTCCAATTACACATAAAAGGGCATAAAAGAAGGATAAGTAGTTAGTTCCACGATATCCTTCCCAATCGCATAAATATTTAAGTTCTCAAATATGAGATTTCCCTTCTTCATTGCTTAAGTGCTGTCAGAGCAGTAGGGAAGCTTATTGGACTCAAATCTTAGGGCGAAGGCGCGCAAAATATTTTAGCTTTTTTGTCTAGATATTACATCATTTGGGGGGTAAAAACTGGATAAGGAAAATATTTAATAAAGATAATTTTGTGATGATTTATTAGTGATGTGGAAGACACATAAAAGTCGTCCAATAATATGGAATTTATTCACAAATTTATCTCAGATTTGAGAATTTAAGGTGAGGTCAGACCCATTATCCGGTTTTTAAAGTGTCTCGACTTATCCTCTATTTAGGTTAGGGGTCGGATCTCCATTATTGGGTAATAAAGTGTTTCGACTACCCAGATTATCTTCAATTTAGGGTGGGGGTCTGACCCCTTCATTATTGGGTATTAAAGTGCCTCGACTCTCCAGCTTATTTTCAGCTCTCGACGTCATTGATAGTAGCTCAGATAGCTTCAGCGGTTTAAGATAAATTCATAAAAAACCTTGAATAAAACTTAAACACAAACACATTGAAGCACTCGATTTGTTTTCACAGATATCTACAAGAAGCTACAGAAACAAATGATTGGTGAGAATTTTCTGGTGTGAGATATTAATAAACCATTTAGGTGTGGACGAAACGATCACGCACCGTTAGGTTACATAGAAAACCGTTCGTTTGCGCTGGAAAGTGTAGAAAACACATGTGCAGCGTTGCGCAGCGGAAAACACAGAGTTAAAATAAAACAAACCCAGAAAAATGTAACCTATACCGAGTTTATTATAAAAGTACTTTTAACTAGTTTCAAGAATATATAACTTACTTAGTTTAATTTCACCGATTTTTTTGTTTGATATATTACCTCGTAAATTTGCCAGGTAAAATAAGTAAATTTGATCTATTTTACAACTAAATACCTAGTTGAAAAAAACTAGGCCAATCTTTCTGTTTAAAAATAAAATATCCGTCTCGGATTTCATAGACGATTATAGAATAGTGATGAAAACCTAGGTATTTCTTAAAGTAAAACGAAATTACCACAAAACTGGGCAAAGTAATACTAGGTAACCAAGTTTCACTTTTATTACTAGGTGGTGCTTAGGTTAACGAACCAGGCGAACTGGGTAATTATCATTTGGCTGCACTAAAGGCAATCAAATAGCATCTAAAATCTTCAAATAGTCTACTTTGAAGGCTTTTTCATGATGAAAATACGATTTACTTAGTTTTTTTTTTTTTTATAAACAAGGTATATAGTTTTTTCAACCAGGTAGTTGTAAAATAGATCAAATTTACGTATTTTTCCTAACAAATTTGTGAGGTATAATTTCAGACAGAAAACTCGATAAAATAAAACTATGTAAGTTACATAATCTTGAGACTAGGTAAAAGTACTTCGATAATGAACTCGGTATGGGTTGCGTATTTTTCTAGGATTGTTTTATTTAACCTTACGTTTTACGCCAGCGCAACGCTGCACATGTGTTTTCTATGCTTTCCAGAGCAAGCGAACGGATCTCTAAGTAAACTAACGGAGTGTGATCGTTTCGTTGCGTACTTTTTTGCTTTGTGGGTATATGAATACAATCAAAGCAGGGTAGACGTTGATTGTCGTTTTTGTTCTGTTACCCAAAACCCATTGGTAAGGTAACTCGACATGTATTGTGACCCTAAGGGCTACTGAACTCCGTCGATGTTTTATCCTTTTTTACCTCAAAACTTAAAAAAATGTTTAGATAAATCTAAAATCAAAAAACCTGGGCGAAACTATTTTTAAAGTGAACCTACTAAACTATAAGGTGTGACATACGTCCCCTTCCCTTTTACACTGCAAATAGCTACGAATGTTATAAAAGGTATTCTCGTTTCATCTTGACATTTTTGTAGCCACTTCTTGAAGTGGATCACCCTGTACCAACGGCCACGAACAGGGTTAGAGTTGTTGGAATAATAAGATCTTTCCTGTTCGAATAAGCCTACCTAAGCCATAACACCCTGGGTGAATGGCCGGACTCACTGGTAGGGCTGGGCAATTCAATTCGGTGATCGATTCGAAGTACATATTATTCGATTCAATTATGAATCGTTCCTATGAACAAAATCATGCTAAATGATTTTTTTTATAACGACAAAATGCAATCGATTTTGGTCAAATTGACCAAAATTGGTTGTATTTTGTCGTTAAAATGAAAATAAATCTCATCATAATGGAGACGATGATAGTAATAGTAAAAATGGGATATTTGTTATTTTTATGAAATGAACGATTCAATCCGATTCAAAAAAATTATTCGAATCATATTCGAATTTCCAAAGATTCGGTTTTGCCCAGCCCTACACACTGGGACTCAAACCCGAGATATTCCTGCAATGCCAACATGCTAACCACCAGGCCATCACGCCTACTAAATTTTGTTTTCCTTTTTGAACAACTGCAGATATTGAAGATAAATTTGACAGTAAGATGGAGAGAATTGTCCTATCTATTGAAGGTAAATTTACATTGAAAAATTTGGTTTTGTCAATTTTAGGTCAGAGGTCAACCGGATTTAGGTCAGAGGTCAACCGGAGTCCCGCCTAGCTTCTAACGAACAATGTTTTGAGACAAGAGGTTCTAGTTTTCCGGGGATCCGGAGAGATATTTGATTCACCTCAGTTTAAATTTGATAAGATATTATTTTATCGAGCTGGAGAGGAAAGCCGGAGACGCGAATTGTAACCTCTTGTGCGAATCAAATCATTAATTTTAGGTCGAAATGAAATTTAACTCACCAGTACTTTCCAGTACAATATCAAGAAGTGGTAGATGATTCCACCCTCACCCAGGGCAGATGCCCCCCACTGCACTTTGCCATAATGGTTCAGTTCCGTTTGGAATGCCTTCCACCCAAAGTGCAGTCGCTGGTACTACATCTTGCAGTAGCTTTTTGCAATTGTTTGCCAGTTAGTTGGTTCCTTTTAGGCGCTGCTTGTGGCCTTGCCTGGATTGAATTTCAATAAAAAAATATTTTTCAATGTATGAACACAGCATAAAAATATGATGAAACAAGCGCGAGGGCGTTTCTCGCTCTCATTTCACGCAAAGTCGTGAAAAAATAGATTTGGCGAAAAAAGCATTCGGACATTAACAACGAAGTGAAAGCGCATCCACGTCAATTTTAGAAGTGGTTCTTACGTCATAAAGCAGCGATTGCTTTCTCACAATATTCAACGGTTGTGATAGTTTCAAACCTGATCAACAATTCGACCTTTTTTTAGTTTTTCCCTCTTTCAGCCCGAGTGTGTTTTTGGCAAACAAAAAGCACAAATCGAGGAACCAAAAAAAGCTAACAATTCTTTCATCGACAACTTACTAACGGGGGTAACTTTTCAACTTATTATTCCATTTCACATTGTTCATTTTTACAGATGAAACCGAGCGAGTTGAAGATGTTATAGAAGGTAAGGTATATTCGTTTTCCGTGGTGGTTATTAACATTACGGCATCGCAGGTTGAATATTTTGTGTTGAAGGAAGGAATTCCTTTAATGTCCCTTCTTTT